>JAQFVV010000107.1:1669213-1846960 GCA_028023455.1 Epiperipatus broadwayi
AGTATTAAATTCATCAAATTTTTAGAAATCTGTATAATTGGCTGTATTTTAGCTTAGCCAACTAAGACCATGCAATTGTACAGTACTATATTTTGGATAATTATTTACTGAGTTTTCATATTTAGGTAAAATTAAATGAAATTATAATACTGTTCACAATGTTAAAGTATTCAAATTCATCAATTTTTTTAGGAATCTGTAATTTGGCTGTGTTAAACTTAAAACCCACTAAGAAGACCATCTGGTGTACCAGTACCCTATTTTGAATAGATTTTTTACTGGTTTTATCATATTTAGGTAAATTCAAGCACAAAATTATCATATGAACTGTATTAAAGTATTCAAAATTCATCAATTTTAAAAAATTTGTAACCGAGCTTTATTTAAGCTTAAGAACGCTATTGTGATATGCTGGTATACAGTAATATATTTTAATCAATTTTGCCTATGATTTTTCATATTTCGGTCAATTATGCTCTAATTTCTACTGAACTATCATGAATTTTAAAATATTAAATTCATCAATTTTTAAATTTATAATTACCTGTATTTCAACCTTAAAAACACGCTAGAAGATACTGGTATACAGTACTATATTTTTAATGAATTTTTTTACTGGTTTTGTCATATTTAGGTAAATTAGCTTAAATTATATGAACTGAGTTTAAAGTATTCAATTCATCAATTTTAAAATTTAATAGATTTCATATTTAAGCAAACCTTTAGAACATGCTGTGTACAGTACTATATTTTGAATGAATTTTTACTGATTTTGTCATATTTAGGTAAAATTAGCTAAATTATACTGAACTGCCAATATTAAAGTATTTAAATTCATCATTTTTAAGAATGTGAATTTGGCTTATTTCAAGCTAAACCTATGAATGCTGTGTACAGTACTATATTTGAATGAATTTTTACTGGTTTTGTCATATTTAGGTAAAATTAGCTAAATTATACTGAACTCAATGTTAAAGTATTCAAATTCATCAATTTTAAAATTGTAATGCTATTTCAGCTTAAAGCTATACAGTGGTATACAGTAATATATTTTAATAATTTTTTACTGTTTTGTCATATTTAGGTAATTAGCTAAATTATACTGAACTCAATGTTAAAGTATTAAATTCATCAATTTTTAAAATTGTAACAGCTTATTTCAAGCTTAAAAGTATGAACATGTGGTATACAGTAATATATTTTAATAATTTTTACTGATTTGATCATATTTCGTAAATTACTAAATTATACTGAACTACAATGTTAAAGTATTCAAATTCATCAATTTTTAGAAGTGTAATTTGTGTATTTAACTAAACGCTAGAATATGATTTAGTACTATATTTTGAATAATTTTTACTGGTTTTGTCATATTTAGGTAAATTATAAATTATACTGAACTCAATGTTAAGTATTAATTCATCAATTTTAAATTGTAATTAGGTTTATTTCCACTAAACTTATGATATGTATCTATATATTTTAATGATTTTTACTGTTTTGTATATTTGTTTTATTAAATTATACTGAACTGCAATGTTAAAGTATTTAAATTCATCAATTTTAGAAAGTACTACATTAAGCTAAACTATAACATCTCATAATATATTTTTAATAATTTTTACTGGTTTGTATATTTGGTAAATTATAAATATCTGATAAATATTAAAGTATTCAATTCATCTTTTTAAAAATTGTATAACTATTATTAAACATAGATATGCTGGTATCAGTATATATTTTTAATAATTTTTACTTTTTTCATTTAAGTAATTATAAATATATGAACTAATGTTAGTATTAAATATCTTAAAATGTAACAGCTTTATTTCGCTTAAACGCTATGAACATATGTATACATAATATATTTTTAATGATTTTACTGTTTGTCATATTTGTAGAATTACTAATTATACTGAATGCAATGTTAAATATTAATTCATCAATTTTAAATGTTAATTTTATTTCATATCATAGATTTATATCTATATTTTAATAATTTATGTTTGTCATATTTAGGTAATTATTAAATATACTGATTTCAATATTAAAGTATTAAATTATCAATTTTTAAAATTATATTGAGCTATATTTCAAGTAAACTTTATGCATGTTGATCTATATTTTTAATAAATTTTTTACTAGTTTGTTATTTAGGTAAATTAATTCTATGTATTTATATATTAAATATTTAAATTATCAATTTTATAAATTTGTAACTGCTTTTTTAAGCAAATTATGTACATGTATAGTATATATTTTAATGAATTTTTATGATTTTTCATATTTCGTAAAATTAAATTATTCTGACTACAATGTTAAAGTATTAATTCATCAATTTTATGTATATTGATATGTATTTCAGCTTAAACGCTATGATGCATGTCATATATTTTGAATGATTTTTTACTGGTTTTATATATTTAGGTAAAATTAGCTAATTATACTGAACTGCAATGTTAAATATTAAATTCATCAATTTTAAAATTTATCGGCTTCATTTAGCTTAAAACGTTCTGACATGCTGTATACTGTAATATTTTTTAATAAATTTTTCTGATTTGATATATTTAGTAATTAGCTAAATTATACTGAACTGTAATGTTAAAGTATTAAATTCATCAATTTTATATCAATTTGGCTATTTTCAGCTTAAACCATGAGTATACTGATTATAGTACTATATTTTGAATGATTTTTTATGGTTTGTCATATTAGTAATTACTATATATGAATAATGTTAAGTATAATTCATCATTTTAAAAGTAACAAGTTTATTCAACAAACGCTATGATGTGGTGTCATATATATTTTTAATTATTTTTTACTGGTTTTGTCATATTTCGTTATTAGCTAAATTATCTGAACTCATGTTAAAGTATTCAATTATTAATTTTAAATTTAACTTGTGTATTTCAAAGCTTAAACATATTGACATATGTTGCGTACTATTTTGAATGATTTTTTACTGGTTTTGTCATATTTAGGTAATAGCTAAATTATACTGAACTAATGTTAAAGTATTTAGTTCATCATTTTTAAAAATTGTAATAGGCTGTATTTTAAGCTTAAGCGCTATGAACGTGCTGTTGTTATATTTAATGAATTTTTTACTGGTTTTGTCATATTTAGGTAAGATTATCTAATTATATGAACTCATATTAAGTATTAAATTATCAATTTTTAAAAATTGTAATAAGGTTCATTTCACTAAACCTATAGACATGCTGGTATCAGTAATATATTTTAATAGATTTTTCACTGTTTTGTCATATTTGTTAATCTAATTATATGAACTGAGATATTTATTAATTCTATCAATTTAATTATAATTGTATTTGCTTTAATTTCAAGCTAGAACGTTGTCACCATCTTTTATATTAATATTTTATTTTTTTTTCGATTAATTATTTATTTAATTCTGCTATTTAAATATATTCAATTCTCATTATTTAAAATATATCAACATTTATATTTCGATGAAATATTTCATCTTTTGCTTTATTTTTTATTTATTTTAATCTTTTTATTTTTTCGTAAATTTGATATTTTTTAATATAAATTTTTGAAATTATCTATTATGACTAATGTTAAAGTATTCATATTATCAATTTTAATTTTAATTGGCTGTATTCAGTTAATAAAGCTGATATGTGTTATATATTTTTAATATTTTTTCTCGGTTTTGTCTATTTAGTGATTACTAAATTATACTGAACTACAATGTTAAAGTATTCAAATTATCAATTTTTTTTGTAATGCTGTATTTCTAAGCTTAACGCTATGAACTGCTTGTACAGTATATATTTTTAATGAATTTTTACTGATTTTTCATATTTGGTGTTAGCTAATTATACTGACTTCAATGTTAAATATTTAATTCATCTTTTAATTAATGCTGTATTTAAGTTACATGAATAGTATACTGTTTACATATTATTTTGAATGATTTTTTACTGATTTTGTCATATTTAGGTAGATTAGTTAAGTTATACTAATTGCAATATTAAAGTATTAATTATCAATTTTAAAATTTTTAGCTGTATTTCAAGCTAAATACTATAACATTTGTATACAGTAATATATTTTAATGAATTTTTTACTGATTTTTTATTTGGTAATTAGCTAATTATACTGAACTGCATATTAAGTATTCAATTATCTTTTAAAATTGTAAGTATTTAATAAAGCTAAGACTATCTGTTACGTAATATATTTTTTGATTTTTACTGTTGTCATATTGGTATTACTAATTATCTGACTACAGTAAGTATTAAATTATCAATTTTATAAATTGTAAATTTTTCAAGCTTAAACACTATGAACATCTGGTGTAATAATATATTTTAAATGATTTTTACTGGTTTTGTCATATTTTAAATTACTAAATTATACTGACTACAATGTTAAAGTATTAATTATCAATTTTAAAATTGTAACATTATTCAACTAAAACGCTATGACATGCTGGTATACAGTAATATATTTTTAATATTTTTTACTGTTTATATATTTGGTAGAATTAGTAAATTATACTATAAATATTAAAGTATTAATTATCATTTTTAAATTTAATTGCTGTATTTCAATTAAAACTTAAATATCTTTTACATATATATTTTAATGATTTTTACTGGTTTATTATTTAGGTAATTAATTAATTATACTGAATCAATATTAAGTATTAAATTATCATTTTAAAAATTTGTAACAAGCTATTTCAGCTTAAAACATTATATATCTATTATTATATATTTTTAATGATTTTTTACTGTTTGTCATATTTAGGTAAATTATCTAATTATCATGACTACAATGTTAAATATTAAATTCATCAATTTTTTAAATTTATATATTAGGCTGTATTCAAGCTTAAAACTACATTATATGTTGTACATATATATATTTTAAATGATTTTTTATGGTTTTTTATTTAGGTAAATTAATTAATTATACTGAACTACAATGTTAAATATTAAATTCATCAATTTTAAAATTTGTAACAGACTATTTAATTAAAGACTATGAACATGCTGTGTACATAATATATTTTAATGATTTTTACTTTTTTCATTTCAGGTAAATATCTAATTATCTGAACTATAATATTAAGTATTCAAATTATCAATTTTTATAAATTTGTCACATGGCTGTATTTCAAGCTTAAAACTAGCATGAACTATGCTGTACAATACTATATTTTGAATGATTTTTACTGGTTTTGTCATATTTAGGTAGAATTAATTCAAATTATACTGAATCTAATGATTAAAGTATTCAAATTCATCAATTTTATAAATTGTAACAAGCTGTATTTCAAGCTTAAAACCTGATATGCAATGTCATTATTTTAATATATTTTTAATGATTTTTTCTGGTTTTGTCATATTTAGTAAATTATTAAATTATACTGACTACTATATTAAGTATTAAATTATCAATTTTTAAAATTTGTAATAGACTTATTTCAAGTTAAAAGCTATGAACTTACATATTGTAATTATCTATATTTTAATAATTTTTACTGGTTTTATATATTTAGTAAATTAACTAAATTATACTGTATACAATGTTAAAGTATTAATTCATCAATTTTAAAATTTATTACTAGCTTATTTCAAACTTAAAGCTATGAACTATGCTGGTATACAATAATATATTTTAATAATTTTCATGTTTATCATATTTAGATGATTATTAAATTATACTGAACTTTACATATTAAAGTATTCAATTCATCAATTTTTAAAATTTATATTAAACTTCATTTCAAACTTAAAGCTATGAACATGTGTATGCTAATATATTTTAATAGTTTTTACTGTTTTATATTTGATAAATTATAATTATACTGACTACAATATTAAAGTATTAAATTCATCAATTTTTAGATTTATAATTTGTCTGTATTTCAAGCTAAAACACTATGAACATTGCTGTGTACGTACTATATTTTGAATGAATTTTTTCTGGTTTTGTCATATTTAGATGAAATTAGCTTAAATTCTACTGATTTAATATTAAAGTATTAATTCATCAATTTTATGAATTGTATGGCTGTATTTCAAGCTTAAAACACGCTAAGACATGCTGGTGTACATTATCTATTTTTAATGATTTTTACTAGTTTTGTCTTTATGTTGATAGTAATATCTAAATTATACTGACTACAATGTTAAATATTAATTATCATTTTTAAAAATTTAAACAGGTTTTTCAAGCTTAAAATGCTATGACATCTGTATACATATAATATATTTTTAATGATTTTCACTGATTTTATCATATTCGGTAAAATTATCTAAATTATACTGCTACAATATTAAAGTATTAATTATCAATTTTTATAATTGTACTATATATTTAAACTTAAAACATTTGATATGCTGTTGTTAATACTATATTTTAATGATTTTTCACTGTTTGTCATATTTCTGATTAATAATTATACTGACTACTAATGTTAAAGTATTAAATTCATCAATTTTTAAAAATTGTAACATCTGTATTTAAACTTAAAACCTATGATTATTTCATAATATATTTTAATAATTTTTTATGTTTTGTATATTTCGTAAATTACTAAATTATACTGAACTACAATGTTAAAGTATTAAATTCATAATTTTTAAAATTGTATCATTTACTGTATTTCAAACTTAAACATTAACATGCTGGTGTAATATATATTTTAATGAATTTTTTACTGGTTTTGTCATATTTAGGTAAAATTAGTAAATTATACTGACTACAATGTTAAGTATTAAATTCATCAATTTTAAAATTGTAACTAGCTATTTCAAACTTAACAGTACTATATCATTGTAATATATTTTTAATAATTTTTCTGATTTTATCATATTTCATTTAATTCTAATTATAATACTAATGTTAAAGTATTCAGATTATCAATTTTTATATTTGTCACTGAGCTGTATTTCACAAACCTAGCTATGAACATTGTGATTACATAATATATTTTTAATGATTTTTACTGATTTGTCATATTTGATAAATTATTAATTATACTGACTACAATGTTAAGTATTCAAATTCATCAATTTTAAATTTATATTGGCTGTATTTCAAGCTTAAAACCTATAGACATGTGTATACATACTATATTTTGAATGATTTTTACTGGTTTTTCATATTAGGTAAATTAACTAAATTATACTGAACTACAATGTTAAAGTATTAAATTATCATTTTTAAGAATTTGTAACTGACTTCATTTCAAGCTAAACTCTATGAATATGCTGTATACAGTAATATATTTTAATGAATTTTTACTGATTTTATCATATTTCGGTAAATTAGTAAATTATACTGATCAATATTAAAGTATTCAAATTATCAATTTTTAGATGTAATTTATCTGTATTTCAAGCTTAAAACACTAAGTTATGCTGATGCATATATATATTTTTAATGATTTTCACTAGTTTTGTCATATTTAGTTAGATTAGCTAAATTATGTACGATTCAATGTTAAATATTAAATTCATCGATTTTAAAATTTTAAACGGCTTATTTCAAGCTTAAACGCTATGTACATGTTGTGTAAGTAATATATTTTTAATGATTTTCTACTGATTTTATCATATTTCAATAAATTAGCTAAATTATACTGAACTACAATGTTAAAGTATTCAAATTCATCAATTTTTAGAATGTGTAATTTGGCTGTATTTCCAAGCTTAAAACCCGCTAAGAACATGCTGGTGTACACTACTATATTTTGAATGAATTTTTTTACTGGTTTTGTCATATTTAGGTAAATTAGCTAAATTATACTGACTACAATGTTAAAGTATTCAATTCATCAATTTTTAAAATTTGTAACATGGCTTCATTTCAAACGCTATGACATGTCAGTATAATAATATATTTTTAATGAATTTTTTACTGTTTTGTCATATTTCATATAATTACTAATTATACTGAACTAAATGTTAAGTATTAAATTATCAATTTTATGAATTTAATTTATAGCTGTATTTCAAACATCGCTATGATCATGCTGGTATCAGTAATATATTTTAATGATTTTTTACTGTTTTCATTTTTTTTAGGTGATCATACTTTACTATATTTATATTTATTTATATAAAATTATTTTATTAATATATTTCTATATTTATATTTTTTTTTTATTTATAATTAATATTTTATCATTTAATATAATTATATTTTTTTATTTTAATATTTAATAATCAAATTTTTTTAAATTATATATATTCATTTTAATTTATTTTTATAATTAATTAAATTTATTTTATTATATTTTATTATAATTTTTTCTGTTTTTCTATTTCTTAAAATTATTAAATTATATGACTACAATGTTAAAGTATTAAATTCATCAATTTTTAAATTATACTTGGCTGTATTTCAAGCTTAAACTATGAACATGCTTGTACATACTATATTTTAATGATTTTTTACTGGTTTTGTCATATTTGTTAATTATTATAATTATACTGACTACAATGTTAAGTATTCAAATTCATCAATTTTAAAAATTGTACTTAGGTTATTTCAAGCTAAAACGCTATGAACATGCTGGTATGTAATATATTTTTAATATTTTTTACTGTTTTTATATTTATAGAATTTAAATTATACTGACTCAATGTTAAAGTATTAATTATCATTTTTAAAATTTAATTTGCTGTATTTCAAACTTAAAACCTATGAACTATGGTGTACAGTACTATATTTTGAATGATTTTTTACTGGTTTTGTCATATTTAGTAAAATTATCTAAATTATATGAACTAATGTTAAAGTATTAAATTCATCAATTTTTAAATGTGTAATTTGCTATATTTCAAGCTTAAACCTATATAAACTATGATGTACTATACTATTTTAATGATTTTTACTGGTTTTGTCATATTTGAGTAAAATTATAAATTATACTGACTGTCAATATTAAAGTATTAATTATCAATTTTAAAATTTGTATCAAGCTTATTTCAAACTTAAACGCTATGAACATACTGGTATAGTAATATATTTTTAATGAATTTTTACTGATTTTGTCATATTTAAGTAGAATTATCTAAATTATACTGAACTACAATGTTAAATATTCAATTCATCAATTTTAATAATTGTAACTTAACTTATTTCAAACTTAAACAACTTTGAATATCTAGTTACGTACTATATTTTAAATGATTTTTTACTGATTTTGTCATATTTAGGTAGAATTAGCTAAATTATACTGACTACAATGTTAAAGTATTCAAATTCATCAATTTTTAAAATTTGTAACAGGCTTCATTTCAAGCTTAAAACCGCTATGAACTATGTAGTGTACAGTAATATATTTTTAATGATTTTTCACTGTTTTGTCATATTTAGATAAATTAATTAAATTATACTGAACTACAATGTTAAGTATTAATTATCAATTTTAGAATGTATAATTGGCTGTATTTTAAACTTAAAACTAGCTAAGATCATACTGCTGTGATACTATATTTTGAATGAATTTTTTACTGGTTTTGTCATATTTAGGTAAAATTAGTTAAATTATACTGAACTACAATGTTAAAGTATTCAAATTCATCAATTTTAAAAATTGTAACTAGGCTTCATTTCAAGCTTAAAACGCTATGAACATGCTTGGTATATAATATATTTTGAATGAATTTTTACTGATTTTGTCATATTTAGATAAAATTAGTAAATTATACTGAACTACAATGTTAAAGTATTCAAATTCATCAATTTTTAAAATTTGTAACTTGGCTTTATTTCAAGCTTAAAACTCGCTATGAACATGCTGGTGTACAGTACTATATTTTGAATGAATTTTTTTACTGGTTTTGTCATATTTAGGTAAAATTAGCTAAATTATACTGAACTGCAATGTTAAAGTATTAAATTCATCAATTTTTAAAAATTTGTAACCAGGCTTCATTTCCAAGCTTAAAACGCGCTATGAACATGCTGGTATACAGTAATATATTTTTAATGAATTTTTACTGATTTTGTCATATTTCGGTAGAATTAGCTTAATTATACTGACTGCAATGTTAAAGTATTTAAATTCATCAATTTTTAAAAATTTGTAACCAGGCTTCATTTCCAAGCTTAAAACGCGCTATGAACATGTCAGTATACAGTAATATATTTTAATGAATTTTTCACTGATTTTGTCATATATTGTTTAAGTGCTCATTCATAGAACTGAGACAATTTATAATTGAGTCATTCAATAACTAATAAAATTGTATTGTCTATTAGTAAAGCTATCAAAAATTGAAAGTTCTCTGTCATTAGGATGGCAATATTTCTTTTATTTGCTGTGTGGCTTACAAGATGTAAGATTATATTTCATGACAATGGAAGTAGAATTAAAAATATTTTCATCTCTATTATTAATAATATAAAATACAGAGATAGACTTTTTATGAAGAAAAATTACATCATGAAACATGGTATTGGTAACTTCCTGATAATGTTTCGTCAACTCTGCAAACAACAATGCTGCAATATTTTATGTAGACTTTTAGTTTCTTCATGCTGTAAATTTGTTTGTTTTTATCAATAAATTTTCTTGAAACATTATCTAAATTATCCTGAACTGCAATGTTAAAGTATTCAAATTCATCAATTTTTATTAATTTGTCACCTGGCTGTATTTCCAAGCTTAAAACAAGCTTTGAATATGCTGGTGTACAATACTATATTTTAAATGAATTTTTTTACTGGTTTTGTCATATTTAGGTAGAATTAGCTAAATTATACTGAACTACAATGTTAAAGTATTCAAATTCATCAATTTTTAAAAATTTGTAACTAGGCTGTATTTCCAAGCTTAAAACGCGCTATGAACATGGTGGTAAACAGTAATATATTTTTAATGAATTTTTTTACTGGTTTTGTCATATTTAGGTAAAATTAGCTAAATTATACTGAACTGCAATGTTAAAGTATTCAAATTCATCAATTTTTAGAAATGTGTAATTTGGCTGTATTTCAAGCTTAAAACCCGCTAAGACCATGCTGGTGTACAGTACTATATTTTGAATGAATTTTTTTACTGGTTTTGTCATATTTAGGTAAAATTAGCTAAATTATACTGAACTGCAATGTTAAAGTATTCAAATTCATCAATTTTTAAAAATTTGTAACCAGGCTTCATTTCCAAGCTTAAAACGCGCTATGAACATGCTGGTATACAGTAATATATTTTAATAAATTTTTTCACTGATTTTGTCATATTTCGGTAGAATTATCTAAATTATCCTGAACTGCAATGTTAAAGTATTCAAATTCATCAATTTTTATTAATTTGTCACCTGGCTGTATTTCCAAGCTTAAAACAAGCTTTGAATATGCTGGTGTACAATACTATATTTTAAATGAATTTTTTTACTGGTTTTGTCATATTTAGGTAGAATTAGCTAAATTATACTGAACTACAATGTTAAAGTATTCAAATTCATCAATTTTTAAAAATTTGTAACCAGGCTGTATTTCCAAGCTTAAAACGCGCTATGAACATGGTGGTAAACAGTAATATATTTTTAATGAATTTTTTCACTGATTTTGTCATATTTAGGTAAAATTAGCTAAATTATACTGAACTGCAATGTTAAAGTATTCAAATTCATCAATTTTTAGGAATGTGTAATTTGGCTGTATTTCCAAGCTTAAAACCCGCTAAGACCATGCTGGTGTACAGTACTATATTTTGAATGAATTTTTTTACTGGTTTTGTCATATTTAGGTAAAATTAGCTAAATTCTACTGAACTACAATGTTAAAGTATTTAAATTCATCAATTTTTAAAAATTTGTAACCAGGCTTCATTTCCAAGCTTAAAACGCGCTATGAACATGCTGGTATACAGTAATATATTTTTAATGAATTTTTTCACTGATTTTGTCATATTTCGGTAGAATTAGCTAAATTATACTGAACTGCAATGTTAAAGTATTCAAATTCATCAATTTTTATGAATTTGTCACCTGGCTGTATTTCCAAGCTTAAAACAAGCTATGAACATGCTGGTATACAGTAATATATTTTTAATGAATTTTTTCACTGATTTGGTCATATTTCGATAGAATTAGCTAAATTATACTGAACTGCAATGTTAAAGTATTCAAATTCATCAATTTTTAGGAATGTGTAATTTGGCTGTATTTCCAAGCTTAAAACCCGCTAAGAACATGCTGTTGTACAGTACTATATTTTGAATGAATTTTTTTACTGGTTTTGTCATATTTAGGTAAAATTAGCTAAATTATACTGAACTGCAATGTTAAAGTATTCAAATTCATCAATTTTTAAAAATTTGTAACCAGGCTTCATTTCCAAGCTTAAAACGCGCTATGAACATGCTGGTATATAGTAATATATTTTTAATGAATTTTTTCACTGATTTGGTCAAATTTCGATAGAATTAGCTAAATTATACTGAACTGCAATGTTAAAGTATTCAAATTCATCAATTTTTAGGAATGTGTAATTTGGCTGTATTTCCAAGCTTAAAACCCGCTAAGACTATGCTGGTGTACAGTACTATATTTTGAATGAATTTTTTTACTGGTTTTGTCATATTTAGGTAAAATTAGCTAAATTATACTGAACTGCAATGTTAAAGTATTCAAATTCATCAATTTTTAAAAATTTGTAACCAGGCTGTATTTCCAAGCTTAAAACGCGCTATGAACATGGTGGTAAACAGTAATATATTTTTAATGAATTTTTTTACTGGTTTTGTCATATTTAGGTAAAATTAGCTAAATTATACTGAACTGCAATGTTAAAGTATTCAAATTCATCAATTTTTAGGAATGTGTAATTTGGCTGTATTTCCAAGCTTAAAACCCGCTAAGACCATGCTGGTGTACAGTACTATATTTTGAATGAATTTTTTTACTGGTTTTGTCATATTTAGGTAAAATTAGCTAAATTCTACTGAACTGCAATGTTAAAGTATTTAAATTCATCAATTTTTAAAAACTTGTAACCAGGCTTCATTTCCAAGCTTAAAACGCGCTATGAACATGCTGTTGTACAGTAATATATTTTTAATGAATTTTTTCACTGATTTTGTCATATTTCGGTAGAATTAGCTAAATTATACTGAACTGCAATGTTAAAGTATTCAAATTCATCAATTTTTGAAAATTTGTAACCAGGCTTCATTTCCAAGCTTAAAACGCGCTATGAACATGCTGGTATACAGTAATATATTTTTAATAAATTTTTTCACTGATTTTGTCATATATTTTTTAAGTGCTCCTTCTTACAGGAACTGAGACTATTTATAATTGGGTGCATTGCAGATAACAATAAAATTGTATTGTCTATTAGTAAAGCTGTCAAAAATGGAAAGTTCTCTGTCATTAGAATGGCAATATTTCTTTTATTTGCTGTGTGGCTTACAAGATGTAAGATTATATTTCATGACAATGGAAGTAGAATTAAAAATATTTTCATCTCTATTATTAATAATATAAAAAACAGAGATAGACTTTTTACTGAAGAAAAATTACATCATGAAACATGGTCATTGGGTAACTTCCCTGATAATGTTTCGTCAACCTCTGCAAACAACAATGCTGCAATATTTTATGTAGACTTTTAGTTTCTTCATGCTGTAAATTTGTTTGTTTTTATCAATAAATTTTCTTGAAACATTATCTAAATTATCCTGAACTGCAATGTTAAAGTATTCAAATTCATCAATTTTTATTAATTTGTCACCTGGCTGTATTTCCAAGCTTAAAACAAGCTTTGAATATGCTGGTGTACAATACTATATTTAAAATGAATTTTTTTACTGGTTTTGTCATATTTAGGTAGAATTAGCTAAATTATACTGAACTACAATGTTAAAGTATTCAAATTCATCAATTTTTAAAAATTTGTAACCAGGCTGTATTTCCAAGCTTAAAACGCGCTATGAACATGGTGGTAAACAGTAATATATTTTTAATGAATTTTATTACTGGTTTTGTCATATTTAGGTAAAATTAGCTAAATTATACTGAACTGCAATGTTAAAGTATTCAAATTCATCAATTTTTAGGAATGTGTAATTTGGCTGTATTTCCAAGCTTAAAACCCGCTAAGACCATGCTGGTGTACAGTACTATATTTTGAATGAATTTTTTTACTGGTTTTGTCATATTTAGGTAAAATTAGCTAAATTATACTGAACTGCAATGTTAAAGTATTCAAATTCATCAATTTTTAAAAATTTGTAACCAGGCTTCATTTCCAAGCTTAAAACGCGCTATGAACATGCTGGTATACAGTAATATATTTTTAATAAATTTTTTCACTGATTTTGTCATATTTCGGTAGAATTATCTAAATTATCCTGAACTGCAATGTTAAAGTATTCAAATTCATCAATTTTTATTAATTTGTCACCTGGCTGTATTTCCAAGCTTAAAACAAGCTTTGAATATGCTGGTGTACAGTACTATATTTTGAATGAATTTTTTTACTGGTTTTGTCATATTTAGGTAAAATTAGCTAAATTATACTGAACTGCAATGTTAAAGTATTCAAATTCATCAATTTTTAAAAATTTGTAACCAGGCTGTATTTCCAAGCTTAAAACGCGCTATGAACATGCTGGTATACAGTAATATATTTTTAATGAATTTTTTCACTGATTTTGTCATATTTCGGTAGAATTAGCTAAATTATACTGAACTGCAATGTTAAAGTATTCAAATTCATCAATTTTTAGGAATTTGTAATTTGGCTGTATTTCCAAGCTTAAAACGCGACAGGAACAGCGATATAAATAAAAATTAGAAATATAATTTGAAGAAAAAAGTATTCCAAAACAAAAGAACTAGACGGAGGATCTGATAAAATTCTTTTTTCTGAAAAGGACAACAATTAAAAAAAATTATTAAAAAATTAAAAAAAACAGTTAAGTCCGATAGATTTAACAACACTTTAGCTGAAGGCTAATAAAAATATAAATAAAATGTTTAAAATGATGGAATATTCTTGTGAAGGGCTTTACACCTGCAGCCAATGTGAACATGGCTCTACACTGCCTGCCCGCGAAAGAACCTGGGAACCTCATGTTAATCTGTATTTATGCATAGGATGAAACAAGAATGTTATCAAAAATATGAACAATTCATTTTGAAAATTATTATCATAGAAAACTTCAATTGCGGCTCATCCATCACCTATGGACATCGTAATGCCGGACTTTACAAAAATTATATCATGCTCTCATAAGACAAACTTCAAATATAAACTCTGCTGGAACTCAGCCCAATACACCATGATTCCATTATATTATTCTGATCCCACCTAGGGTATATCGGTAACATAATTCTTTTATATATATAACTCAAATTGCTTATGGCTACCGTTGTCAATAATTCTAGCTGATTAGTTCATAGCATGAAACTAATGCGTATAACATACTAAATTTTTTATATATTTACTTATTTCTAAATTAAATATTGTATTAACTAATTTATAATTGAGAATTATTCTATCTTTTAAAAGGGGAATGATATGAATTGATTTTTTACATAGATTATGTTTTAAATGTAAATAACAATTATATACCTTGTTAAGTTACCTATTATTTATTGTTTATATACTCCTATCATTTCACCTGCCAAATAAAATACAAGTACCAAATATGTCTGAGGTGAACAAGAAATCATTGCAAAGTGCATTATGGGTTATATCTAAACCACATTTTTGTTATTATCTCATTCATCCGATAGGTTTTCTCTAAACACAGATAAGGCTAGCTTGGGTCAGGCACACCGTTGGATTTAGGAAAATGAAATTCTCCGTGATAGTGAGTTTGCCACTTGAGGTGTGATCCACTGACACTATAATATATTATTTCCATAGATATTTTTTTTATTCATTTTTAGATTCTACTTTAGATATAAAGACTACCCGGAAAACTTTCATTTCATTTGTCCTTAAATCTATTCTTGCCAATATTTAGAAATTGTAGTCAAGTAAATAATACTTATATATAAGTAATTCCTTGTCAGAAAAATTTTCTTTTGTTGATAGTATGTAAATGTTACCTACATGTTATGGTGACTAGACTCCTTTAAATATTTCTTTGAGTAACTTTAATTATGTTACTATATATATATATATATATATATATATATATATATATATATATATATATATATATATATATATATATATATATACATATATATATATATATATAGGCACAAGTATAAACAAGAATAGAGAAAATAAGACAGCATTATCTTTTTACAAGTTGAATTTAAAAGATTTAAGAGAAATTGAGATTAGACAAGATTTACATTTTAACTTTTAAAGTTATTTTAAAATTATACAAATTGAAATACACTTATATAACACAGTTTAATTAATTTATGACATTTAAGTTTAAGAGTTTGTGCGCATTACTTATATTACAGCTAGCTTTAGGAAAGAATTAGAATTGCTATAGCATTAGATTAGCTTGGTTGAGAATTTATTACAGGTGGTTCAACTATGAAGGCTTGCAGATTGACAGGATCACACACACACAGGCTGGTTTATCTGCTGTTTTTTCTCTGGGTTATTTTTTCAGGTATGCTGTGGTTTAGGTCCTCAATCTCCATAAATGGTTCTAGCTGCCATGGAGGCAGCAATGATGTTTTCTAGCCACTGGTCTTCATAACAAAAAATGGGCACACTGCCTGGGAACAAGTTAACATGAGATTAAAGCAAAATGGATGCTGTTCATTTCAAACTGTAGTTTTTATATTTCTTTACCCCCCTCTCACAAGCCATTAAAATCTTTATTTTTAAACCTTAAAACTTAAGAAGTCACTAATTTTATCAACTTCAAACAAACCGTCTGGATTTATTTCAGGCTTGCTAATTGTTCTAACTTTTATCTCATAAGATTCATACAGTTTGGCTGGATTTATTGCAGGTGGTATTTTATAAGATTTACAAAGTTCTTTTTCTCAGCTTAGTGTGAAGTACTTGAGATAGCCATAAACCTTAAATTTCTTCTTTTTTTTTAATTTCTTTATTTTTCAAAAAGATTAAAACTGCCAACATTTAGCATATATCTAAAAAAATTACCTCTGACTTTAATATGTGAATATTAGCAATTTAGTAAATTGAATAACATCAAAGGCAGTTTGGAAATAATTTAGAAACTTGTAATGTTTAGCAAACCGATTACATTACAGCTACCTTCACACACACACACACACACACACACTTATATATATATATATATATATATATATATATGTTCTTATATATATATATATATTATTTTAAACTCTTTTATTAAGGAAACTCGGAAAAATTTAGACAATTGATAAAGTATTGCTACATTTACGTTTATTCCTTAGTAATAAAATACATCCTTTACTGTGGACTAGTTTTGATCGTATTGCAAGTTTTAGATTGTTTAAAGATTCGGAATTTGTAACAGCAAAGCAAAAGAAAAAATTGCAAATGCTAATTAGGATACAATCCCCAAACATTATGTATCCAAATCAAAAAACCGTTTATAATTTATCTAGGAAAGCCCTCTCTACAGATGAAATTTCGGTTTTAGAAAAAGGTTTCAATTTTGCTTTAACACCTTCCTGGATACCTTTTGAGAAAATTGTTTGTAATGTTGAATCAGCTCTCGATAAAATTGATTCTACATCGGCTGATTTGGCTAGAGCTGAGATTTGTAATATTTTTAAAAAAGCTAAGCTTCCTAAAAATAATATTTCAAAGAAAGAAAGACAAGCATTAAATAATATAAAATCAGACAAATCAATTGTTGTACTTCCAGCTGATAAAGGTAATGCCACAGTTGTAATGGATCATGACATTTACCATAATAAAATTTTAGATCTGCTTAATGATAAAACTTATAAACTATCAAAAAGAGATCATACTACATATTTGGAAAAAACAACAAAAGCTATTATTAATAAATCACCTATTGAAACAGAGATAAAAAATAAAATAATCCCTCATGAAAAATCTTGTGTCTGTCCAAAATTTTATGGACTTCCAAAAATTCACAAACCAGAGATACCCCCCTTCGTCCAATAGTAAGTGCAATAGGTTCTCCAACTCATATTTTAGCCAGATACTTATTGGATTTCATTAAACCTACAATCCCATCTATTAAATCATATATTAAAAACTCTCTTCATTTTATTTCTGTTTTAAAAAGTTTAAAAATTAATGCTAATGACATTCTGGTCAGTTTTGATGTCGTGTCTTTGTTTACAAACATTCCAATTGATGAAGCTTTAAATATAATCTCACTATGTTGCAATTTACCAGACCATATTATTGCTTTAATTAAACATTGTCTCTTAAATACATATTTTGTATACAATGGACAGCATTACAGACAAGTTTTTGGTACACCTATGGGCTCACCTATCTCAGGAGTAATAGCTGATTTATTCATGGAATATATAGAAACTCATGCTTTAGAATCATCATCTTTAAAACCTCTCATTTGGCTCAGATACATAGATGACACTTTTGTCATATGGCAACATGGAAAAAATAAATTAGATGATTTTTTCTTACATTTAAATAATATGCATCCTCATATTAAATTTACAATGGAGACAGAGTCTGATGGAAAACTCCTTTTCTTGATGTTCTAGTCACCAGAACACCAAATAGTTTATCTTTTTCTATTTACAGAAAGGATACACACACAGACAGATATTTGCATTTCCATTCTCATCATCACCCAACTCAGATAGTTTCTGTAGCCAAAACTCTTTTAAATAGAGCAATTAACCTTTGAGATGAGATACATCTGAAAGAAGAAATAAATCATATTAATAGTGTTTTATTAGCAAATAGTTATAATTACAAATTTATAAAAAAAGCCTTATTTCAAGCCCAAAATAGACAAAATAGGAAACAAAAAGATGATAAATCAGCTATTAGGATTTGTGTTCCATATGTAAAAGGAACTACAGACAGTATCGGACATATATTAAAATGCTATAATATAGATACAGCATTTTCTGCTCATCAAAAGATCAGCAATATAATAACCAAGCCTAAGGATTCAATCCCTCTTGAATCTCATGGTGTCTATCAAATCTCATGTAAAAATTGTAAAGCTTCTTACATAGGTATGAGTAATCGTCACATCAGTGTTAGGAGAGATGAGCATGCTAATGCAGTTAAACAACACTCATCATCATCAGCACTCTCACTCCATACTATAGATTCAGGTCATAAAATTGATTTTTCTAGTACCAGGATCATATCCAGATGTGATAATCTCTACCAATGCAAAATTAGTAAAGCCATTGAGATACTTAAAAGGCCAGATTGTATCAATAAGCGAGATGATACATGCAAACTTCCTCCTATTGGGAAAGATTTTTTTTAAAAAACATTCCTAAATTTAACATTTTTTGCTATTGGTGGAATTTTAACATTTTATTCAAATCAGTGATTGTAGCACCTCTACAACCATCTTTCTACCTTTTATAACTCTGTGGATGGCTTGTGTGACCAAGTCGAAATGTCAGTATATTAATATTAAAAGTTTTTAACATGGATGAACCCACAAAATATGTATTTTATATATATAATGTCCACAGCTTAAAACAAATTTAATAACTTAAAGTCATAAAACAAATCTTTATATGAAATTACAAAGGTGTATACATTATACATAATAATATCAATCAGACATGCGGATATAAAACATTTTTCTAATATTACAAAATGCATATACAACCATTTAAAATAGTAGATGTGTGTGCATATACAATTACACACATATACACATAAATATACACTTCTATATATATATATTAAATTACCTAGTATAGTTATATATGTGCACCTCTAGGGTTTGAATTGGAAAAATGAAGACTACTATGTTATATAGTAGGTGAAACTGTATGATGGCTAAATCATACTGCTTCAATATATATAATCAATCTCTGAAATTGTTAGTTTAGCATAAATATTGGGTATTAAAATTCTTGATAAATAAAACAATAAGATCTTTTTAATTTGAGAAAAAAATAAATATTTTTTTTCAAGACTCTGAAACAAATTATAAATTTTCTGTCAAATACTTTTTATGATTCTTTTAAAATTCTATTTGTAAAAACAAATATCTATTACACTAGTATGTACAAGTTATTTTATCCATTTAAAAAGTATAATAATATTCAAATAGGTACTTCTATTATTTGTTCAAACTCTTGTATAAATGTTGATAAACTTTTGTAAAATAAAAGCTTTGAATCTACAATAAAATCTTTAGGTCATGAAGAGAAACAAATTTTGAATAAATATGGATATATATCCACCAACATTTATTTTGGGTTTATAAGGTAAAAATTAAAAAAAACCCGATTACAACAGTTTTAAAAATATTGACATTATTATTCATTGAATACCAATCAATGTTGTTTTGACTAATTAGTAAGAAATAATTTCATTATTTACCAGTTTCATGGATCTTGTAATGCAGTTATTAGCTGATTATTTTGTCATAATCAACTTTGGATTTGAATTACAGTTGGATAAACTTTGAATGTTTTATATTTCAAATAGGTTTACAATTTTTCAGTTAGTTTGCTAGACATTAAAAAGCAAAATAAAAAACAAGCAGTAAATTCCTGACAATTCAGAATTTAATAAGATTTATTAAGTAATGTTTTTTTTTATTGTTATTTTTTAGAAAGACTTTAAGGAACCTTTGCTCTGAGTTAATTATTTAAATTGTTTTTTATATTTTATGCTTACTATTTTAATAATTTTTAAATAAATATTAAATAAAAAATATGACATCAACTATCTAATAGTCATATTTAGAATGTGAATCATCATTCACATACCAATAAAGCAAAGAATAAAAAAAAACTAATACATTTTTCATAAAAAATGGGAAAAAGTATTTACATAAATAAAATATTAAACTAATGTAATATATTTAGAAGGCAAGCTTAAAATTAATATATTTAGGAGTCAATAGTGCTTAATAATTAAAATACAAATATATTCAATAAGTTTGACAAATACAAGCATTTCATAAAAAAATAGTGATGAGGACAAATGCAAATCAATAAATTAAATTTAAAAATTAATATGCAGAATAAATTTAATTAAAAATTTAACAAATATAAAATTATACAAATTTAATTAATGGCCATAATCTTTATGATATATATCTTATTAAAATAGCATTGATACTAAAATCAAGCTTGAAGTGACTTAACAACTGTTATATTAATTTAATGGCTTTGAATTCAATTAATAGCAAAATCTAAAACTAAAATATATTTTGGTTGTTTATAGTTCTAATACCAAAATAATATCATCCTTCAGTGAGAAATCCATTCAAAAGATCAATTGTTGTAGCTTTATAAAACAGTATTCTATATTAAATGACTTTGGATTTGAAAAATAGAAAATGGATTTTTATGTGTAATTCTTTTATTTTTAAAAAATTAAATTAACTATCTGTTGCTTAATAAATATATGATGCCTATATTTAGCTGTGATTTTAATATATTTGCATTTTAGCAGAAAATATTAGTCAACTAAAAACAAAATATTATTATTATTATTATTATTATTATTATTATTATTATTATTATTATTATTATTATTATTATTATTATTATTATTATTAATTTTTATTAATTCTTTTCTAATTTGCAAAATTTAAATATTATGTTTAAAAATATTTTTATTTTTAAACTTATATTTTTAACAATTTTTTTCCCAAAAATTTAAAGATATAATATAAAATACTTTTAATTCATTAAAAATAAAAACCATCAAAAAATAGGACTAAATTAATGATACAAGCTGTGCAAAAGTTATTAATTGGAGAATTAAAACCACAAGAAATTAAAAGTCAAAAAGGTATTGAGCATGAAACAATACACATGTGAATATATTCATTTATAACAATAACTGTGGAAGTACAAACTTGAAAGCAAACAACAAGGCAAAAATGTGCATTTATAATAACGTTTGATGACATCCATATTTTTCATTTTCCTGGGTAACTTTTTGTTGAATTTAATTTCTTATGAATTTATTATTGTCTACTACTATTTTCCAGTATTTCTTGTATTGTCATACTTGTTAAATACTTACTAATATTCAATCTGTAAAAAAAATTTTGTAATTTAATTTTTATAAAGTTGTATTTTGCCTCATCATTAATTCATATTTTTACATCATGCTTATAGTTTATCACTTACTGAATTAATTTGTTTTGCAATCATTGTGAATTGGTTTGATTGATTGATAAATATAGTATTCAGGTTTGCTTTCTAAATATATTATTTTCATATTTTTTGTTTTTGATTTTTTATAAAAATATGAAACTTATTAATTAATTTTTATTTTTGCTTTATTGTTATTAAGGGTAGTGCTTATCCTCTATTAACATCCAATCAATTTTACAGATCAAAACCATTTTCAATAAGCTTTACTTCTATATTAAAATTTTAAAATTATTATAATTCAAAATAAATCCCAAATGGAACTTGGTATTTGTAAAAAAAAATACAAATTTAAATGCCCAATGAGAAAATTTTACAATAAATCATTGGTTCATTTGTAAAGTAAATCATATTCTTAATATATTAAAGTAAAAAAAAAAACCCAATACATTTAATTCATTATCCTGCATATATATATATATATATATATATATATATATATGCATAATGAATTAAATATTTAATATATATATATATATATATTAAATAATATAGCATTTTAAAATATATAATTTAGATGGAAGAAAATTACTTTCACACATGCATTGTGAGTAGCCAGCACTTCATATAAAACAAATGTATTAAAAATATGAGTGGCCACCTATGTTTAGAGTTTGCTTTTAAATAAACCAGTAATTTCACTAAACATCCAGATTTTAAATCAGTTTATTACTAGTAAAGATTAGCACATGTAAGAAAGATAGTTTGCTTCCTTCTAAATTTCATGCACATATATAAATCTCTAGAATATTTTTATATTTTAACTAAACAGTCAATAAAAATATTTTATGATTACAAAAACAAAATTCTATTAAAGAGTTTTAATTAACTTATGTAAAAAAATGATTGTATTATGTATTTTTTAGATCAAAAATATTGAATAAAATCAAATATTCCATCATATACATTAAAAGCATAAAGCTAACTTAGTAAATAATCAAAATTATCCCAAATTCACAACTCAACCAGAATAGTCAAAAAATAAATTCTAAAACATTACCAATAGTTTCACTGCTACAAGCAGACTTCTCAAGTATAAACAAAATAACAACATATTTAAACTAAACATTACTCACAATTCCACTTCCCTCACATCCACACTTAAGATTAAAAGAACTTTGAAATAAGTTAATTGCATCAGAATTATAAAGTTTTAATAATAAAGATTTTTTACTTCTTTTTATTTCCTTTCTCTCAAAGAAGACAACCTTAGCTTTATCAAAATGAATAGTGTGACTTGTATCTTTTTCATGGCTATATAAAGCAGAACTAAGATATTTATTTTTAACCCTATTTTTATGTATATCAATATTTTATTTAAGCTGAAACTATTCTGACCTATATATATATTTTACAAAGCAAGGGATAATATACACTACTCCAGGAATAATCTTTCTATCAAAATTTTTTTCTGTATTATTTGGAAGATAAAATTTTTATTACGAATGATTGTTTAGATTTAAAATTATTTGTTAAATATGTGAATGATTGTTAGTAGTTGAGAAAGAGTTGGTAAATGAATTTAATTGTTTTGATCCTTTTATAAAATATGCTGTAGAAGGAGAGGGATTAGATTTTGTTAAATTAAAATTTTTAGATCTACTGGTGATGAAAAATATATAAAAGAAATTGTTTAGTATATAGTTATTATGTTAAGAGTAAAGAGTTAAGATGTATAATTAAACACTATAGCTATCAATATGTATCTCATAAAGTATATGATTTAAGAAATTATTGTTACAAGAATAAGAAATAAAATAATTCTAGTGGACTAGCTTTGTTTCAAAAAGGTCAATTTTATAAAGATTATATGACTGTTAGTTACTCTGATAAATTTGTTAAAAGTATTTTATTTAATAGTAATAATATTTGTAATAATGTAGAAAATATGATTTTATTTTTTTGCCATTTAAATTGTCTTCTTATAAAATTGTTTGTAAAAATTGTTCAGAAATGAGAAAATTGCTCAGAAAAGGAGTATTAATTTGAATAATTTACTAAATAATGCAAGAAAATTTTTGATAGAAAGACTATCCCTTGTTTTTGTATGAAGATATATATAAGTCAAAGTAGTCTGATCTTAAATCAAACAATAAAGGTACATAAAAATAGGGTTAGCAATAAATATCTTAGTTCTGCTTTATATATCCATGAGGATACAGACCACACTATGTGGATGAATCTAAGGTTTTCTTCTTTGAGAGAAATAAAATAAAAAGAATCAAAGAATCTTATTATTAAAAATGTATGATTCTGAAGCAATTGACTATTTAAAAGTTCTTTTAATATTAAGGATATATTAGTTTAAATATGTTATTTTGTAGTTCTTTACATTTGAAAAGTCTGCTTGTAGCAGTGAAACCATTGTAGTATTTTAGAGTTTATTTTTTGGCTAGTTTGGTTGAGTTGTCAATTTGGGGTAATTTTGACTATATATATATATATATATATATATATATAGTCAAAAATATATTTTCTTTTAAAAACTGTATATATATATATATATATATATATATATAGTTTTTAAAAGAAAATATATTTTTGCTTAAAATATACAGCAGTTTGTGTTATTGTAACATAGACTAAATGAGTAATAAAAAATGTAAGACTAATTTAGCACGCTATTTTATTAAAAAAAATATGATTTTGGATTAAAAGTTTTTTTATTATTTTTGAAATAATATTGCCAACAGATTTTTTTTTGTTGTTATATATAAATATAACAAATTATATATGAGAGAAAGAATGGATGTGTATGTACTGAATTGGACTTATTTTAAAATTATATTTAAAAAAATTTAAATAGTGAATTATTTTATTATTAATGCATAAATATATCTATTACAAAAATAAAGCATAGAATATTAATAACAAATTTACAAAACTGTTTTTATAAACCTCAGAGACAATATAAAAGATAGATAAAATCAATTACGATCAACAACTTTTAACTTAGATTGGAAGATTAAAAATAATACTTTGAACTAAAATACAAACAATTTTTTTTGTTATTATCTATTGAAATTTATTTTATTATTATATAAAATTATTTTAATTTACATATTCAGTATATTTTTATTTAAAAAGAAACTTATTGCAAACAACATGTTTTAAAATTTATTTAAATTTGTTTTTATATTATTTAAAAACTACATGAATTTTAAAATGTATAATTATTACAAAACTAGTAATCATTTTATTGTATTAAGTACACTCTCTCTCTCTCTTTCTTTCTTTCTCTCTCTCTCTCTCTCTCTATATATATATATATAATTTAAAGATAAACTATTTATTGATTAAGAATGCCTAAAATACTTGTTTTTAGTGGTCTTGAATTTTGATCTGAATGATAATAAATTGTGTTAAATTGTATTAATCCAAAAATACTTCTGTATTCTTTCAATATAATTACAAAAAACATTTTTTAATAATAAAAATAACTATTATTTTAGGGGTTAAAAATATTTTCAAATAGTGTTAATTAATGACTTTTTTTTTTATTAAAAAATATTTTATAATCTGTTAATTAATGACTTTTTTTTTTGTAAGAAATAGTTTATTTCGTAATTATTTTAATTTTTTTTTGTTGCAACTTAAAAATCATTAGACTATAATTACACCTTACCACACAATTGATTAATAGCATAAAAATGATTAATTTTTTTTGCAATCTTTTTTTTTATGTATTAAGTTTACTACTTTTGACTTAATTATACATGAGTGATAAATATATCTGAATAAAAAAAAGATGAAGTATTGAAAAACAAAAAAATATTTATATAAAATTTGTAAATGAAAAGTTAAATAGTATGGAGTAGATGTTTCCTTCATTATATATGCACACATGGAAAAATGTATATTTTTTATTTACACATTAAAAGACAAAATTATACAAAACAATTTTGCTTTTTGATATGTGACTAAAAAAACACTTAAATTGAAAATAACTACTATTTTTAAATTGAACAAAAATGGAAAAAAAAACTTACATCTTACATTTTATTGTTTTTTTAAAAACTTTTTTGCTATTATTTTTTTTTAAAAAAACCCATTATATATGCTTTTTAAAAACAAAAATTAATACACTTATTTTGTTTGTATAATTTTTATCAAAGACCAATTGATTTAACATAAAGATGTTAAAAAAATTAAGTTATCTAAATATTCTAATCCAAACAGATTATATGTTTTAAAAATTCTAATAGTATAGGTCTCTTGTGTGAACGTACATACCGCATACATGGGTGCTGTGGAAAGAAATAATCCTATTTTCAAAAATGCAAAGTAATGCACACACACACACATATATATTAATTCAAGTTATTTTCTTTACAAAAATTTCTTTTGTCATAATATGTAAAATATTACTGGTTAAAAAAATATTAGTTGTATAAGTACATAAATTCAAAAATAAAATTGTCTGGTATTTACCAAATTGCAATTTAATAAAATTATGAAATATATTTTAAAAAAATTATTTAATATTTGATAAATATTTCTTGGAAATAAATAAGTGATGAAGAATTAAAACTTATTTTATTATTATTATTAGTATTATTGATGTCTTAGTGAGAATTAATACGACTATCAAGACGTTTAGAGTTCATAAATTCCAAACTAAATTAAACTTTTATTATACTTAAAACTATATTTATAGTATATATTTATTGTAATAGTACATTTGGCTTGATTTTTAAATATTGTAAAGTTTATGGCCTATTGTTGCTTACCATAAATGTTATCACAAGTTTTATTTTTATAATGCTAGAATAGTATAATTTGTTGTATGAACAACAATGTTATAATGCTAACTGTTGAGATGCAGAAGATAACTAGCAATTCATACACACACATATATTATATATATATATCATATTTTAGTAACCTAAACTTAGCACAAAAATGGAAATCAGAAAAATAATCTAGATATTGAAATAGAAAAAATAAAAAAATATAATGAATTAATCAAATAATATATTATTAATTAACTAACAAAATAACAATAACTGGAACATAAGTTAATTATTTGCAATTGAACTTATGAATACACCTGGGTTTCATTTTATGTGGATTATTTTAATGCGATTTTGAAGTTATGCTTGAAGTTATGTGATTCATGTTTCTTCTTAATATCTTTCATATTTCACTATATTTATTAGATATCAAGAAATTTAAATTATTAATAACTTATTTTTACTTGAAATACTTTTTTTTTTCAAAAATATAATATTATATTAACAGCTAACATGAATATGGTCTGAAGCTGTATTTAGAATTTTAGCTTCTATGTAAATAACCTATTTATACTAATGAGTAAATAATAATAATAATAGATTTATACTTACATATAAAAATATCACAATAATATAGCAATAAATATTCAAAAAAATTAAACTTTTAAAACTATATTTTGTTATATATAACAGAAATAAATAATTTTTAGAATTTTAAAATATAAAATGAAGATTTTATAAACTGAAAATAATCTTTCTAATGATAATGTATAATCTTTTTGTTTTGATTTCGATCTCATTTTTCAAATATAGAAACAGAAAACCATTAACACAGCAAAAGACTGAAAGTGGTGCTAGTTGTACATCCCATCATGAATAAAAATAAAGTGGCTAACAGGTTTCTCTGGGCATAATTGCTGAGAGATTCTTGACTTTGTTTAAGGAGAAGCTGCAATACATCACATCACATCGAATCTGATTTCTTTCCAGTTTACAAACGAACGCTAGTGGTAATGATTAAAATATGTATGAAAAAGGTAAAATTAAATATTGTAGTTAATAAAAAAGTAAAAATATTAATTTTTTTCAAATATTTGAAATTTTTTATTAGTCATACTTTATTTGCTTAT
Organism: Epiperipatus broadwayi; assembly: GCA_028023455.1. Classification (NCBI taxonomy): domain Eukaryota; kingdom Metazoa; phylum Onychophora; class Udeonychophora; order Euonychophora; family Peripatidae; genus Epiperipatus; species Epiperipatus broadwayi. The sequence continues at coordinate 1,697,339 of JAQFVV010000107.1, forward strand.
TTTTTTAATGCGAATTTTAAAGCAATTTTTCTTTGTTGCTTTGCTTTTATGCGAATTCTGAAAATTATAGACCCTATCCCCCATTTTTCCAGGTAAGTTAAGTCTATTTTTGTGTAATTTTTTTTAATGCAGGGTTTTCTGTGGAACCTATCTACTGCATAAAATGAGACCCAGGTGTATAATTAATATTATAAAAATGTAATACAGAGATTAGATATTTTCATTCACTAGTTTTTGTTTTCTTTGTCAAATGATTTATTAAATGAGTAGTATTTTGATAAAAAAAAAAACATTATATTGGATTTTTGATAATGTGTATAATGAAGATGAACTTAAGAAAATATTATGAATATCATTAGAAAATCAACACAGGATATTGATAGTGATTCATATATTAACTTTGATATAATTTAAAACTTTTAATTATGATAAAAATAAAATAGAACAATAAATTTAATAATCTTTAAATATAATTTTTCTCATCATAATGAATAAGCATTTACAGAACTATTTAAGAAAATTATAATCCACAAAGATAAATAAAAATAAAAATATATTTTACCTAAAATTTACAAATAATGAGAAATTTGTAAACAGACTCAATTATTTTTATCTTCATTTGCCAAAGTAAATTTTCAGACTGCAACTCATTTTAGAGGCATTTATACCTTTTTCTTCTTTTTTTGCAACTTGTTAATAATTGCTAACTATTAGTATATTCACTTTAGTATGATAATCCAAGCTTTAACAATGAATATATCCTTTCCCATTTAAAATTTGGAGAGATGACTAGCTCCTTTGATATGGTTTATGAAAATACTAAGAAGATAATCTTTACCAACTTTATTTTAAAAACAATGTATCCAATAGCTGCCATATCATATTTCTAGTATATACAGTAGAGTGTAAGTCTGTGAGTCTTACATCCCAAAGCTGATTATCCCTTATGTTAATTCTTTTGGATTTACAGTAGAGTGTAAGTCTGTGAGTCTTACATCCCAAAGCTGATTATCCCTTATGTTAATTCTTTTGGATTTAGTTCCCTTTTTTTTTAATTTATGGAGGCCAATATATGTTTTTCAGTCTTTTCTTGACCTTTAAACAGAATTCAAAAACTAAATCATAGCTAAACTAAAACTAAATATCATTGTTTGTTTATATATTCTTCGAAAAGTGTTTATCAAAACCAATCACATATTGTTTTTGTGTTTATAAATATGTTATTTCAAAATTCATTAAAAACTAAATGGGCTTAAAATCAATCCTGTTTACAAAAAACAATGATTTTTGTATTATTTATATATATTTATTATTTAATTGCATAATAGTTTTCATTAAAAAAAACAATTAAAAAACTATGTACAATATAAAATAGAAAAAACAACTTACTAACATTTATGTGAATTATGATAATTCATTAATATTTTTGTGTTTAAATCTCAAATTACCATTTTATTTTATCTAGTAAGGTCTTGTTTAATTTATATATATATTTCTGACAAGCATAACAAATAAAAAACAGAACCATCAGGGTTTTTCTAATAGGTGATTATATCCTATCATAATTAAAGTCCAATAAATAAAATTGAAATAATTTAGATGTGACAACTAAAATTATTGCTATTTTATATAAATGTAGCAATAATTTTTTTTACTTATTTTAAGATCCAATATTTTGAGATATTGATAACAAAACAACAATAATAACAAAAACAACAAACAAAATATTATCAGTATACATGATAAATTAAAAAAAAAAGATTAATCTATATAAGTGCCACAGTATTGCATCATTTTATGATTATTAAAATTTATATTAAAAAGCTAACCATAATTAAAATAAAATAAAATCTTTTAAATTGTTTGGATATATATATACTATAATGATATATTTAGTTTGTCAAAAATATATTGTTAATTAGAATTATATCAATTAAGAATTTATAAAGATGATTTGAATGATTTCTCTTGTAGCATTTATCATAAAAATAATAAAAAAGTTTGTTTAGAGATATTAGCATGCTCTTTATATATTAAATAGTTTGAAAAATAGTTTTAGTGAAAGAGCAGCTAAATTTAATAATTAACCTTTTATTAAGTTTCAACATTCATTTGTATCAACACCTTTAGGTCACTTGAAATCAGTCATTTTTTTAGCTACGGTGATGATTTTATGCTTGTTTGAAAGCTTAGAAAAAGTCCCATAAGATGCTGCCCTTTCTTGAATTACTTTACAAGTAAAAAACAATAATAGAGATGTTTTGAATCTAACAAAAGAAGAAGGCTGTCTGTTCTCAACAATGATTGGCTTAGGCCATCTGTTCTCAATGCTGATTGGCAGATGATTATTTGGTCAAAAAGAGACAACTGATAAAATATTTTTCTTTGCTGAAAATGAAAATATATGTTTTAGAGTGTTTTTTTTATTATTTTTTGTACATATTATAAATTATTTTCATAAAATCTGCTCAAAATATAGTTATTTTACAAAAGTAGTAAGGTTTTATTAAAAAATTGTATACTTTACATGATCGTAAATTGAAAAAGAAACCAGTGGTAGCAATAAATTTGATATGCCTGTCAAGAGTTTAGATTGCTCCAAGCTGTTTTTTGATTTTCAAACAAAGATTAATGTTTTAGAATATTTTTCTGGCATTTATTTACATATTATAATGTATTTTGGTTAAATATGCTGAAAATATAATTATGTTTAGAAAAATGCTAAGATTTTACTAAAAATTTCTTAACTTTTTTAACAACCTAAATTGAGGAGGGACCCAATGAGGTTTACATGATTTGTAATTTGCTATGATCTTTTTTTTTATTTTTTCCACTATTGAATATTTTTATAATTATAAATAAAAATATATTTTTGAAAGAACTTTCATTTATTTTCCTAACCTGACAAATTATTAATATACTTTTTACAAATGAAACTAAAATGAATATATTATTAAAAGATGAATATTTTTACCATTGAGTTTTGTGAACTGACCAATTAAAAGTTCAGAGTTTTACCTCACTCAGCCAATAAATAAATTGATCAATTTTAGGGTTAATACATTCAAAATTATAAGCTATCAAGAGATATCTAATAAATTAAAACTGCATCTTTCATTTATTTAATAACTTTACATTTTAACACAATATTTAATGTAAGTGGTAATGCATTAGCATATATATATATATATATATATATATATATACAGACTAATTAAATATATATATTTTTAAATAACAACTTCTTGTTGTTTTATTGTATTTTAACATGTTGGAGGAAAGTCAATAATTTTTTTTGCAAATTTTGAGTCATTGGGGCATTACAATAGCATTGCTATCACTTTTTGCTTTTCTTTACTATTTTCCTGTTACATATAAGGTTGTTTTACTGTACACATTTTTTTGAATAAAAATTATTTTTAAAATTATTAGTTTAAAAAAATCTGAAGATGTTAGTATTATTTAGATCTTATACAAATATCACATAAATTTGAATATAAAAACAAGCTGGTAATGTCATGATTGATTGTATTATAATATAAAAAACTTATGCATCACTTATTGGTAGATTATTTTGGTCCTATGAATTTCTGAGAAGGCCTTATAGTAATTTTGAAGAAAAATTGTAATTTTCAAAGAAAAATTGTAATTTTCATTAATTTATTTACATATTTATGCTTATTTATACAACATATTTGTAATGTGTTAATTTTAAATCAAAAAAATATATGCTTGTAATTAAATTTTATTTTAAAATATAGGTAAAATAAGAGCTGTTTTACTGGCTAACAAAAATTGCTTTTATAAATGCTTGTCAAAAAAATTATTTGTAAAATTTTAATAATAAAAAAGTTTAATTTTGAATTTTATAACACATATTTATTCTTTTGCAATGACTCAACTGAAATTCATTTTTATTTTAAAAATAAAACTCAAATAAATATTTTATTTAATAATTTTTAAAAATAGATAATAAATGTTATGATGCAATATATAAAGAACTACTTTGCATTTATTTATAACATTAGTTTGCTGTGCACAGTTTCTTCCTATAGAAATCATTACATAAATTATTAGTTTAAAAAAGCTGAGGATGCCAATATTTTACAGACCTCACACAAAATTTGATTAGCAAACAAGAGATAAATGCCTTCTTTAAATCTTAAACCCAACTCATCTTGATTTATTTGTAACTCCATAGAATCTGACAATTCCTGATTGGTAGATGATTTAGTGTAAAGGAAAATTATGAGTGCTTGTTTTGATTTAGTATTGTGGAAAAAAGTTGTAGTTTTTAATAATTTATTTTCATTTTTAAGTTTACTTATACAGCATATTTATAAAAGATTTATTTTAATAAATCAAAAAACTAAGAATTACAGTTAGATTATATATAAAAATATTTATTTTAAGAAGATAAGCCACACTTATGCTAATAGAAGAAACTCTTTTTATTAGCTTACAAAAATGGCTATCAAAACATTGCTGAAAAATTTACTTGTGAAATTTTAACATATATTTTTATTCTTTTATAATATTATTTTAAAAATGAATTTAAATAATAAATCTTTCATTTCATTTTTATGGGTAGGGAAATCTTGATCCAAGAAGTAAAAAGCTGTTGCAATTATTATGTATTTGCTTTAGTGCTTTATTTTAATATTATGCAAAACTTACATATTAGCTTTTAGAATGTCTATCATTTGAAAGCTTATTTTGGAATAAATAATGTAAAGATTATCAATATATGTCAGAGGAAAAAAGTTTAATTGTAAAATAAAATGTTGCAAATATGAAAAAAGTTGCCATCAAAGTCTTTCAAATAAGAAGACGAATTGGACCATCAACAGATTAACATGGATTGTATCTTATTTAAATACATGATTTCATAAATAGTTTAAATGCCATTCAAATAATATACATAAATCTTTGATATAGATTTTAAAGCAAAAAAAGTAACCATTATCAAATAACGGATATTACAATTCAGTGATTAAAAAAAAAATTTTCAGTGACAGTTTGCGCTTATTATTACTTTTTAAATTAATTCTTACATTTTTAAGTAATGTAGTTTGATTACAATAATCTATTTTTTAGTTGCCCAATCTATTTTTGACCAGATAATATATATTCTGTATGAATAAAATCATCTATGTACAAAATAAGACAAATGGGTATACTTTTTAGTTTTCTAGATGTGATAGTAATAAATCTACTTAGTATTGTAATAATACACTTTTGTTGGACTGACTATGAGAAACGAAGTTAAAAAAAAAGTATTGTGAGTTTCAGCATTGTTTAGGTAGACTCCATTTGTATTATAACAATTATTTCAAATGTACTTTAAAATGATATAAAATTCTCTGGTTATTATGTGGAGAATATTTATGAAGATAAAATTCAATGGAGAACTGCAATTTAGAAAAAAAAAAAAACTTAATTGGAGAAGTTAAAAAAACGCATCGCAGAATATCTAGTAAATATCCCAATTAAGGAACCAGTCACATGTGGAGATATCTGAGTTACCTTTATTTTTTTTATTTTTTGTCTTTATATCCATTGTATTACTTTTTGTTTTGAACATTAGCGTGACTGTACGTTTACAAGATGCCAATAATTAACCTGATATACACTGAGTGTATATACAATAAAGTGATTTTACAAACATTTTTATTCATGCACAAAAACTTGTGAAAATATATAATTAGATAAACTTTAAATTTAACATTAAAATGTAAAATTTAAACAACCAATCAGCGCAAATCAATTACATATATGTGTGTGTGTGCCTACATGCATTTACACTAGGTCTAAATTAAATTTAATTAAAATAATGCACTTTGTAAAACTAATCTTTTTATCAGATTTTTAAAAAAAAATTCATTTAGATTATTTAAACGTGATCAAATAATTATACTTTTTAAATGCAAATGAGAAACATTTATGTCGAAAAGCCGCTCTCAACGGATTAACTAAATGATATATTTGTACTTTTTTTTTTTTTTTAAGAAAAAAAAAAGATCTCAATTTTATTTTATTAAATATGTATATGCCAATTATATATAATTACTTAATTATTTTGTGAATAAAAAAAAATGTTTGTACGCGTGCATTCGTAACATTAAGTGTTAATCAAATGTATATAAGCAGAGTATTATAATCTTCTAAAATCTGCCGCTATATTTTCTCATTTTCTTCAGCTCTTTTCTAAACGTAATTTGTGAGGAACAACTTCTATTTATACGTATTTATTTAATCTCCCAGCGGAGTTCTGCAATATTTAGCGAATGCTTTTATCTCCGCGTTTTATTTGTACTCGGCTTTCAATCACACTTCTCAGAATATTGAAGTCGTCGGCTTTTCACCTTGTAATCACAGCTTATTGTTCTTTCACTTAAAGAGATATTGCTTATCTTTGTTTAGGCTGATAGGTTTAAAAGAACATTGTTAATAAAACGGTAACAACTATTTGCGACATAATATCGAACGGAAGTTTTAAAGACGTCGGATTTAGCCATCTATGTATCTATTATCTAATTCATCATTTGCACTATCTATTTATTTATCATATGAATATTTGTTTATTTAATAACCATCCGTCTATCTTCTTTTTAGATATTTAATTACTCATTTGTCAATATATCTATAAATTGATCATCTATATTTTGTGTGTGTATCTAAACATGCAAAATATTTATTAATTTAATTTCATAATTTCTGTGCGTTTATTTATTTATACAATTGTTCATTACTATATTTTGATTGGCCATCGTTAGCATTCACTCTTAAGACAAGCGTAGCTATCATATCTTCAGAAAGAAAAAGGAGAGAGGAGATAAAAATACAAAAAGCTAGAAAATATTTTTGCAATAACTATGTAGACTTTGCAATGATTACACAAACCAATCTTTAACTGTAAATGTATTCACATACATCTTGCGCTAGTTTGTTTATTTGATATTTTACTTTAAGGTCTTTTATTCTCTTTTGCAGAAAACACTTCATTTTCTAAAGACTTCTATAATTGCCTAATTGGAGCTCTCTATTGCGTTCTCTGAGTGAAATTGATTATTGTAGCATCTTTTTAGAATGCCGAAATAATATATGGAATAAATGGTGTCTGTTTCTTTTGCAAAACCATATTCTTTTTTGTATTTCTTTTTCTGACTGTATGAAAAAATATCTCATTTAATTTACTAAAATTAAATTTCAATTTATTAAAAATAGTTCAACAATACCTAATTATTTTAAATTATTGGACAAGTTTAATATCCATCTATTTCTTTCTTTATATGTATCTATAGTTTTTAAAAAAAGGCAGTAAAAAGGGTTTATTAATCAAGCTTACAACAGTATTTAATTTTTTTCCTACTTTAGTGCCACATATGAAAAGCCTAAGCAATTAATAAATATTACAAGAAGGTAGTGCAATTTATTAATTTTAGCCTCATGTTAGTTTCTGGCATTTTGCTTTTAATGCAGCTATGCATATAACAATCCCTTTTAATCTATTTCCTACCATTAATTTATTGGTAGAAAGTTTAAAAAAAAATGTTTTGAAATAAAACCTGCATGCATAGATCGACACTAAGTCAATAAGAATATATTTTAGTAACCTCAGTTTTGCTCTAACTATAAACATCTTTTTTTTAAAGTTATAAATGTTAATACTAACATTATATCACATGATTCATCCAGTTCAATGCAGTAAAAAAAAATCTCCTTTGTCTTTTCTAGAACCCTTTCCTAAACATAATTAATTGATAAAAAGAAAGGACAAATACTTTTGTTTGCTTCAATGAAGTAAAATATTCCAGTAATGCTGTGTTGATATTAATCTTTCCAGCCAAGGAGAAAATGTATTTATCTGTACTTAAAATAGAACTGAGGCTACTAAATGTATTCTGATTTGAAGTCATATCTATATATCCATATAGAGAAGTTAATTTGGATTCAAGTCTAATTAAGTATGAAAATATGATTGTCAAATGCATAATTATATTCGTTCCTGTTTTCAATGCCAAAATTTTTATTGATAAAAAAAATCAAACCCTGGCTAGGGATAGAGATTAATAAATTGCATTATTATCAGGTAAACACTTTAAATTCTTATGATTATAGTAAATGATACTTGAATAAAGAAAGGAGAAGTGTTATTGTTAGAGCAAAATGCTAAAAGATTCAACTAATATGATTAGTTGCTCACCAGGCTTATTAATGCTGGTGAGTGAGATTTTATTTATTTTTTGATCACTAGTTACCTCTTTATCAAAAATATTGAAGGTTTAATTATATGAGATAGCTTACTCAAAGAAAATTATATATCTATTTGAAATCTCAAATATCTAAGTTTAATTTAAATAACATTGAAATCAAAGGTTATCAGTATGGTAAGTAGATATGTTAACTGCTATCACCTAACATTTTTCTTGTTTTTTTAATTACAATAGTAATAAGGCAACACATATTATTGCAGAATTCACTCAATCACAGGATAGTTAAGGGTTATACTACATTCATTCTGGAATGGATCTCAAACAATATACTAAAAGATTTAGAAAGAGGATGATTTACACCTAAATTATTTATGTACTGGTTACACTTTTAACTTTTGTTTATATTTTATTTATTTACAACTGTTTTTTGGCTATATTTTTATGGAACAATGTAATACCATGATTATCATATAACTTAATATATATATATATGTGCTCTGTGCACAGGTAATGAAGCTATTAATAAATTGTCAAAATTTTTACTGCCAAGCGCTTTCGGGACAGTCTACAGTCCCATATTCATGGTGAGTTATTCTGTTAATAACTGTGAAACTATGCAAATTTTATGCAAATTTATATGCAGATGTTACATGGACCATTTACGAGATAGGGAATAGCAAGCCTCTCTTCTGTTGATTGCCGATGGGTCAGCCGCAATGAAGTAAGCTTCCCTAACTTTACGTTTGGTGTCGTTTGTTTCAGGGCAAATGACACTGGCTGTGGTAGGTAGAAAAGCATGTCCAGAGTTTCTCTCGTGTTTGACAAAAATTGAATTACCTTCATACTTTGTTTTGGTTTTATTGTAAAGGTATCGGTGTTGAGCTACTCTGGTGGCAATGTTAGTTTTGGTCTCTCCATAATATGCAAGTAGACTGTCCCGAAAGCGCTTGGCAGTAAAAATTTTGACAATTTATTAATAGCTTCATTTTCTGTGCACAGAGCACATATATATATATATATATATTAATTTATTTAAGCATTAATGAAGTAAAATCTTAACTATATCATATAACATGAGTCATGACACCACTACTGCAATCTAATTTCAAAACAAACTCAAAAGCATAAAAAAATTCTAGCTATATTTTTCTATATGATTTTAAATATGCTGAGATGTTGCTATTGAAATTATATTACTCACACAGATCACTGATGATGTCCATACCCTATAATCAATCTATAACTAGTATATTTCTTCAGTCAAACAATGTCTTTATAGTATTATGAATTACTCACAACTAAGCATCATTTGTAATTAAAAAATATTATTATCTGACTAAAGAGAAAATTTTAAATATCCATACCATTCCTGTTGGCTGCTTTCTTACTCCTCAATACTTTATCAGCAGTCATGAATTTTAAAAAAAGTTAGTTATAAAGTTTAAACTTATTTGCATGGAAAGAGATAAAAAATCACCCACACAAAGATAGATTTTAACAATTAACAAATAATTTTTTTTATTTAGACTTGTGTATATATATATATATATATATATATATATATATATATATATATATATATATATATATATATATATATATATATATATATATATATATATATATATATATATTTCCACATAGCATATTAAAAAAATGTAAATTGATATTGGAAAATAAATACAAAGAAAATGTGTGATAGAATAAAAATTATGTTTAGATTTTAATTAATAAGAATAATAAATTTGTAATGATTTATAATGGTATTTTCTATTAATAAAAATTAATAAAATTTCATCTTATCCAAAATCATTAGTTAATTAGATTGGTTTTTAAGCATGGTAGCATGTTTAGGAGAATTTGACTGTATTATACATGCATTTATATAATTATTAATAAATATTAATTTTTAATTCTTCATGACAAGTGGAGGTAATTCTTGTTATGACAGGTATAATAGAATAGGTTTTATAAAATAGTTATAATCTCTTCTTTCATTCCAGATAGGCAACAGGTGATTTTCTACAGAAGGGCTCCATGTTCCAGAATACAGACTGACACATACCAGGGTTTTAACACTGCATTCTTTTTTATTTAATTTTTTTTATGAATTCTGTCAATACAGAATGCTGGCAATTAACAGTTGATTATTAATATTGGCTCAAATGTTGATAGCTTTCAATCATGCTGCCAAGTACAATTATTTGGCTATAAATGCTTCAAGTTGACTTCTGCCAACAGTATGAATAATAATAGGAACCCCAGAGTGGCTTTAGCTAGAACAAAGGATGGCCTGAGCAGAAATAAAAATCAGGAACCAAGAGAGAGAGGGAGAGAGGGAGAGTGGCTTGCGCAATGCCAACTTATATCCCCCCCTAACAATAGACCACTCTGTCTAACCACAATTTTAGTTTTAATCAATAAAAAAAAATTTTTTTTAAGTCATTAATGAATTCTTTCTAGTCCTTTATCAGAAAATTACAAGACGTAGAATAAAAGTTAAATCCAAAAAGAAAAACATTTTTTGATCAATCATTATAATTATATTATACCCCCTCAAAAAAATTCTACATTCATTTTTATCTATTATCTAACTTTTTTTTTTTTAATAAATGAAAGAAAATAAGATAAAGTATATTCTTCCTTATCTTTAAATACTATAAATTAATTAAATGAGTATTTTTTATGTTTCAAAAGGCTTTATTGATCCATAAGTGTACACACACACACACACACACACACACACACACACAAAGAAAACAAATAACAATCTTGATCAGGGCTTTCCATTCTCCTGATCATAATATCAGTTTATAACACTTTGCACATATTTTTTAGTTACAATAAAAGTAAAAATTTTGTATTTTTTTTCTTTTATGACTTAGAAATATATACATGAATTTACACTATTTGATATTTAAAATACTAAATACTATTATCATATTTCAAAAAAGAAATATTAACTTAATCATTTATAATTTGTAATAACAAAAATGTCTAACAAATCATTTTTAAAAAAATCAATATTGTCACTATATCAAATTATACTTTAAATTTGCTTTATTTTTAATTAGGTTATTTATTGTTGTATTTAAGTAAATAAGCATTTATTTTATATAGCGTATGTAAACAATTGTATTACATTCAAATATCAGCCTTTCACACTAATTGTGCATATGCGCTTTGCGAGTGTTAATAATAAATAAATACTTTCTCACAAATACAAGATATAGAATCTATGCAGATATCATATATAGTAATTTAAAGTGACTGTTCCATCTTCACACTTTCTTTGCCAGTACTTCAGATTTGCTCATATATAAGCATTTGAGTTGTAGGAATAAGAGGATTCTTTTTATTCCTGCATAAATACTATATCTTGTATTGGTGAGAAAGGATTCATTTATTATTAACACTCGCAAAGCGTACGCACAATTAGCATGGAAGACTGATATTTGAATGTATTACTGTTGTATTGTGATATTGAATGACATATTGATCTCAGTTTGAAGCTATTATGTATATATTGTAACTGCACCTGTTACATGCACACAATAATATAGTATGTTTGCACAAATATATATAAAGCTGAAAGAAAAAGTAGAAATAAACACAGACAAAAATTTTGTCAATATTTTCTACATTTCCTGGAATAAAATAAAATCATAGTAAAAGATTAAATAATTTTGAATTTAAAATAAAATTTTATTATAAATTAAACATTTAAAAATGTCTAATAAATATTTTTATTGAAATCTGATTCTGAAATAAAAATAAGCATGTTAAACTGTTAATTAACACTTGTATAAAATTTTGGTAAACTTTTTATTTATGCAGAAATATTTATAGATCATACTTTGATAAAATTTCAAAGTTACTTTCAAAAGGATTAGAGTGATAAAAAAAAAGTTTTAATTAATGTATTCTTGTCATTTCAATCTACAATAAAAAGGTTGATAAAAAGATAATAATAGTTTGGTTTTTAGTTTGATAATAATAGTTTGCTTTAGTTGTTCGTTGTAGGAGTTACTTGGCTAGCAGAGTAGTCCAAATCAGGATAGAAAATAACCATGAAGATATAAGAATCCAAGGAGGGCAAGTTTAGAAGTGGAGGGTACTAGTTCATAATGGTGGAGTTTGAATTCACATGAAAAAAAATTATCCAACTTCTTTGTGTTTCAAAGCTATAAATGTGTTCTACAATACAGTTTACTGGCCTGAAGTCTATCAAATCCTAGACAGATAGGAGATCCTCTGTAGACCAACAATCCTAGACTATACCTATGTCACCAAGACCAGCTCATCAAGAGAAAGATTGATTAAGAATTAGTTATACGTGTGCTCTTTTAGCTATCTGCAGAGAAGAACTGATAAATGCATACACATTAATACAGCTGATGAGTTATTTTAGCAATTCCTTAAATTGACATTTAAAAATATAACTTAAAGTGCAAATAATAATTTTGATTGGATTAAAATAAAACAGTAAAGGATTAATGGATGATTGTATATTCTAAAGAAAGACATTGTTATTTATTAACCTGTGATACAAATATGTATACATAGAATATTATTTTAAATCAATTATTGAAGAAAGAAAAAGGTGTTTAAAATCATTATTTTAAATTTGAAGACATTATAATTAGTTAAGAGTGACCTGTGATAGTGATATATATATATATATGTATAGAGAGAGAGAATGATATTATTTTAAATCATTTGTTTAAAAAAGGGACATTTAAAAATTATATTTTAAATGTAAAGATGTTTATAAATTTTAATCAATTGTCATCTGTTTAGAAACTGTTATAAACTTTCAATGAATTGATAATAATTTGTTTTTTTAAAGAAAAATAAAAACTAATCAGTAAAGAGAGAATTTAATAATTGATTCATATTACTTTTTTATATATACCCATATAGGTAAAATTTTATGTATATCTTCCAAATGAAATTAATTATAAAAAATATTAATAATTTTATTATTTTGACTAATTTAAATAGGTTAATAAATTGTACTGTACATCTAAGTGAAAATATCAGTATATGCCAAGTAGACACTTATAGATAAATTTTAATCATTTTTGACTATTCAAATATATTAATTTTATAGTATACTGCATGTCTGTGCACTTATATATACATAAACTTTATGTAAACCCATTAAGATATATTGTAAACCACAATGTGATAGTCTTTTTAAATTGTATATTAATCAAAAGACTTAGATTAAATCAGTATAGCCATATTCTACAGACTTAATTTCATTTTTTTTATATATTGTTAATAAACTTATGATCATTGTTAAAATTATTCCAGTGAACTTAATTTTAAATATTTTTAGGATATTATGTTGTATCATCTCTTGTTCATAGTAACAGTTGTAGAGCTTATGTTCACTGAAGTAGATTTATTCATAATTGTTGGATATATAAAAAATGAACATTAGTGCAGGGGTTTCTAGTTGCCAAGGGTCCTGGTTTGATACTAAGGTTATATCCTTATGTCCATGCACTACATTTTATTTTAGTTTAATCTCTATTAGAATTTAAATTATAGTTGGCCAGAGCTTTGGTGATGATCAGCATGTTTTAATATCCCAGCATTATTGTTTTTGATTATTATGTATTCTGATGGTTGAGCACTTAGTTGGTACACCCAAATTATGTTTAAGCTGACAAAGACTGAATAGTTGGCTAGACATATTTCAAATCCAGTCACTAAATTGACTGTTGATTTATTTTTATTGTTGATCATTTATGATGATGGATAACTTATACTTATTTATAATGCTGGTGAATTTATGGTTAATAATACTGGTAACTACTCTAAGGTATTAACTGGGCTGATCTCAGCGAGTTTTTAAAATATCTCATATTCATAGAATATATAACATTAATTATATATTTTTTGATATTGTACCAGTTGAAATTGTATGTTAACTCAACACGATTCACAGCCTGGGTAAAAGTACCTCGAATACAACCATATGTGAGATCAAAGATAAAGAATTCTTATGGATTATGCCCTGTTTACCCACTCTCTAAATCTGCCAACTAATTAACAACATTTTCAAGGCAAGCAGTTATTTTTTCCACACTCCGTCCCACTAGCATCAGTGGTGGAACATGAGTCTCAACTAATTCAAATGTCTAATTTTAATTATTAACTTTAATTGGACCTATCCAATACTTAAATATAAATTGGTATGTATGTGATCTTGAGTCATCAGATAGCAGCACAATAATTTATTAGAAAAGCTAATTTTAGAATGAAATGAATAGAGATGAACCATAGGAAGCTTAAATTCACATTTTTTTATTTAATAAAATATTTGATATAATTTATTGCATGTCTCTGTTTTTATTTCATATAGTTGACACAAATTTCTATTCTGTCATTTATTATGTCTCTGGCAAGAGAGCAGTATAGTTTATATGCCAATCTAACAAATGTAAATGATTAGTGATTTATGGGAGACACTTACCCAAGTCTGAGATATATGAAATGAATATTTTAAAGAGCTTATTTTAAACATAACTTTATTGTGAGTGAAATTATTTTTAAGAGAGAAATAATTAACTCAAACTATCGGAATTGGCGTCGAAGAGAATGACACATTTAAAATATAAATGGATCGAGATATTCACAAATATTTTAAGATTTTAAAACATAAAATAATCAGATCATAGTCAATCTGCCATGATGTGCTCAGAACAAAAGAAAGTGAACAACCCAGCATTCAACATTATATTACCAGCATAGACTCAATTCACCTGCACTATCCTTGTGATGCCAAGAAATAAAGAAAGAATGGTTTGCACCATTGGCAAACCTAAAATATTTCAGGTAAAAGAATGAGAATTGCCAAGGCTATCTAAGCTTAGCTTGCCCTGGTTCTTCCCATTTTGTCTCTCATATCCTAATAAGTAAATTCATGGCCAATGAAATTGTCATGTGGTCTAATTTTGATCTTGCGATTAAGACAAGTAGTCAAGAAAAATTCTGGAAAGGCAAAATATTAGTACTGGAGAATATATAATTTAACTATATAGTTGTGCTGAGCTATAAAGATTATACAAATGTAATATGGATTGACCAAGATCAGACCAACAATAATAAATAAGCATTAATTATATTTTTATGAGTGACACATCTCTGCCTTCAACACAAAATCCCACTAACATTTCAAATAACATTCTATTGCTCTCTTATTATTTAGCATAAATCTAATTTTTTAAAACCCCTCCCTTTCACTCTTTAAAAATGAAATAAAATAACTAAATAAACTCTCAACTAAACCATGTACATATAAATATAAAAAAAAACATAATATAAAATAGTTTCTCTCGACAAAACAAAGGTTGCTCCAAGTATTAATCTTTCAGAGCTAGAGAATTGTTCATTTTTATTTACTGACAAACATTGGTCAGGAAATAGGAAGCACAATATTTAATTGGATAAAAATTTCATCGAGATGGAATGACTTGGCTTATATTCATTTCATTTAAATAAATAATAATATTTTTAAACCACATTAGAAGGAAGTTTACCATTAAGAGGCATAACTTTTAGACAGATAAAATGAGAGCAAAGACATTAGATTTAAAGTAATACCAAGTATAATTTACAGAAAATTAAGTTAAACATTTAAATTACATTATGGAAATTACAGTTTAGAAGACATTAAAATTAGCAGGATTTACATTACTGGGTCACTGGAGTTTTAAAATAATAAATTAGGTAGTTAGAAATAATAAATTGGAACATATTACCTAACTTATTCGGAATCCTTGTGGAAGTTTTGATCCCATAATAAAAACTGAATTTACATACAGGCATAGCTAGCTATGTATTTAAATAAGGGTTCAACAGTTCAGAAGTTTATTTTGATGAAGTTTCTCTGGCTTATGGTATTTTTGGTGATCATATTTAAGAACAGTGGGGAGATGAGCAGGTTAAAGCCATCTACTCTGCTAATATGCTTCTAAACATCTTTCTAATTATTTAAAAATTTGACCAACATGGATTTTCCAGGCAATCATGGATAAAAACCTATAACTGGCTGACCTCTATTGTTCTCTTGGGGTATTTATACCTTTTTTAACTATTTTTGGAAAATTCCCTTTTTCATACATTCCAGGCTAAGTGACTAATGTTGGAATTCTGATGACTGCAATTATCAACCTAAAGTATATTTGTATTGTATTGCTGAGATCCACTCACCCCATAAACCCAATGATTTAATTGTTTTAAATCTATTTTTAATTAAATGGAGATTTGAAGAATTTATGTTTCAAACATCTTTTCATTTCAATTTTACTTTAATTAGAAAATTCCATTACCATTTTGTTAATGGATTCGCTTTTGTTTGATGCTATGAAATGTTAGTAGGGTTTATCATGAAAGCAAATCTCCAGAATAAAATACTTTAAAAAAATCATATATTGATTTTTATAAAAGTTTTCATCTGTAATTCTATATATATGTATATGTATAATAAAAACATTTTAATAGAAAATTTATACTTTAATCACTTATTTATTGGCCTAAAATTTAAATGTATATAAAATGGCAGACAGAAAGTTTTACAAACCTCATAACATGTGTGGATCTGGTTTGATCCTAGTCTAGCAATCTAAAAAGACATGAAGTATGGATCTGGCGTACAGATCCATTGCTTCAATATTAAACATTACTTTAATATCTATTACTTTAATATTAAATATACTTTAAGTTTCATTATTTGAAATATCTTGTTGAATTGGGATTGATGATGAATTTCCATCACTTCAGGTTCCTTCCAACCATACCCACCCTGTTATAAATGACACCCAATGTGAGGCTTGAACTCATGACCCTGAGATTAACAGTCTCATGCTCTTATAATAGATAATTATATTTATATTTTTTAATATCTCTTTATTTAATATCTTAATTTATTATTTTAATATTTTTATCTCATTATTTAAATTAATTTTAATTAAAATATTGTTGACTTGGTAATGTTTGTTATCACCCTCTTTTCAACCCGATTATAAATAGCTACTCAATTGAAAGCTGATGATAATCATGTACTGATGACCATCATTATAAATGGCTGCCACAATGATAATCTCATAATGGTGATCATCACTACAAAATTATCATTCAACTTGATCTCAACCATAACTGAAAAAAGAAAGTTTGCATTTAATGCAGATTTAATTTTAAAAATTACTGTGAAATATGAGACAAGAGTGTTGGTGATTTTAAATTACAAAATAGTAGTTTTCATGTATATTTAAAAAGTTCATGTTTAGAGTTAAATAGAAAATTAGTAATTTGGACATTGGATTGGGTGTTTGATTGTTGAAGTTTGTTTAGCTGTATTTTTAGTTTTGATGGTGGATGGGGAGTTTTTGTCATTGACTTGAAAATGCAATATTTTTATGCAATTCTGAAGGGTGTTCTATCTCAGAAATTGCTCCAATCCATTTTCTTATTTTATATTGTTATAATGCAGTTAATGTCCTGTCATGATTCCAGCCTCTAAATCTCCAAAAGAAGGAGCAAGGTACAGTTCTATGTTGACTCAAAGAAGCAGGGCATACTTTATATTTTCCAGCCCTTAAGACTCAAAGAAGCAGGGCATAGTTTTGTATTTTCCAGCCCCTTAGACTCCAAGGGAGCAGGCCTTTGCAAAGATTTTTGCATTATCTTTTATCATGGGTTATGATAGCTATAGTGTTTAAATTGGTATTCATGGTGCATTGTGTACTTATAGTCCACTGGATGAATTCATTATCTATCTCAGAATTGCAGGTCACTATTCATTCTGTTAACTGTGAGATATCTGTCAGGTCTCTCAAAAATTTATGACTATGTACTTTGATGTATGAACTTTGTTTTGATTATACTTATATATTATGTAAAATATTGTTAGATAGGTGTTTCACTTATTTTCTTTTTTCCCAGAAGGGAAGTTATATAACTGTACATGTTACATGGCAGACAATAACATAGTGTTTGTGCACAAATATATATAAAGCTAAAAGGAAAAGTAGAAATAAACATAGACAAAAATTTTGAAAATATTTTCTACATTTCCTGGAATGAAATAAAATCATAGTAAAAGATTAAATTATTTTGAATTTAAAAATTTTTTTTTTATTATAAATTACATTTTTAAAAAGGTCTAATAACTATTTTTATTGAATTCTGATTTTGAAATTATAAACAAGCATGTTAAACTGTTAATTGACACTTGTATAAAATTTTGATAAAATTTCTATTTATGTAGAAATCTTTATAGATCATACTTTGCTAAAAATTTCAGTTGCTTTCAAAAGGATTAGAGAGATAAGAAAAAACAGTTTTAATTCATGTATTTTTGTCACCTCAGTCTACTATAAAAAGGTTGATAAAAAGATAATAGTTTGGTTTTTAGTTGGTCATTGTAACAGTTAGTTGATTAGCAGAGTAGCCTAGATCAAAATGAAAAACAACCATGAAGATGTAAGAATACAATAAAGGGAAGTCCAGAAGCAGCAGCAAATGGTTCATGATGGTGGAGTTTGAATTCACATGGAGGAAAAAATAACCAAATTTCTTTGTGTTTTATAGCATGTTTTAATATTCCAGCATTATTGTTTGTGATTATTATGTATTCTGATGGATGAGCACTTAGTTTGTGCATCCAAATTATGTTTAAATAATTATCCAAGCTAGCAAAGGCTAAATAGTTGGCTAGGTTTACAATAGACCCATTTTAATTCTAGTTACTAGATCAACTGTTGATATATTTTGATTGTTGGTCATTCATGATGATGAATGACATATACTTATTTATAATGCTGGTGAATTTGCAGTTAATAATACTCATAGTTACTCTAAGGAGTTAACTGGGCTGATCTCAGAGAATTCTCAAAATTCCTTATGCTCATAGAATATATAACATTAATTATATATTTTTTGATATTAAACATTACTTTAATATCTCTTATTTTAATATTAAATATATTTTGTTTCATTATTTGAAATATCTTATTGAACTGAAGTTGATGATGATTTCCCATCATCCCAGGTTCCTCCCTCCCAATCATTTCCACCCTGTCATAATATATATAATAAAGCTTTAAATTTGTGGTGAAATAGAGATAGATTAACTATCTAAATGGAGCTGTAACCAAAGGAATAACCAGAATGTTTAATTACTATAACATCTTTCTATCAGTCATTCTAGAAATAATGTGATGATGATAGTTTGCATTTACTATAGATGTCAAATGGACATCACCTATATCATAAATTATAGGGCAATGGAAGTCACATAATTGATTGATAATTCAAATTACTATTACATGAACTGGTGTTTTAAGAGGATAGTAATTAATTAACTTTTTTTAATTTGAAATTTAATCACTAATTATTATATACATTGCACAACATAATATAATTCAGAACAGTCTGTACAATTGAAAATAAAGAAATGTAAAATTTTTAAATGTTAACAAATCAAATAATATGAGAATTTAAACATGATACAAAATGACACATCTCATTATAAAAAAAACCTGTTATCCTTATTAACTTTAAGCTTAGCATATAGGTCTACATATTGTTTACTCTATTTATATTATTATAGACATAAGCCTAAAATCTAAATGAAGCATTTTATTTTTCATAAAACTTTCTGCATTGACACATGATTTTAAATCTATATAAACAAGTGCAACTTAAATTTCTTTTTTTTCTTTTAAATTAAAATTGTTAGCTTCTAATCTACCAACAACAAATATATACAACATTGAGTAGAGAAGCAAAATATTACACTTTAAATATATGAACCAATAAAATACACAATTTCATAAATAATAAAAAAAAAGTTGAATAAAATTTTATAGATTTGTATATGAATTTTGAATCTAGTGGCCTAGTTTGAAATCCTAGAATGCATTTTGTATTGTTCAAATTTGTTTTAAAACGTATCTTTCCTGATGCTCTGCCTTTAAACTGATGTATTACTTTTTTTTTAAGTTTCATTTTTTGGACAACAATCATAATTTCATAATATCTTCATATTGGTGTTTGGTAGCTAGGTCTTTTATATTTAGTTGTCCATATGATAAGAGAGGCAAGCAGCTTCAAAACTGGTGATAAATATTTAGAAGATTAGACAAGCTACATCAAGACTAAATCTTCTACAAATGGTACATTTAGAGAAATTAGTTGTTCATCTCAAAGGCTATATATAACCATATATTGAAGCTTTTCCATATTATGCTGAAACAATATATCTTTGATTATAAGTGCATAATAATGATATTCTGTTTTTATGGCCACTATTTCTTACTGAATGAAATTTTTTTTACCACTAAGGTTATTTTAAATAACAACCTGCATAAATTTGATATGCAATTGAAATGCTGTTTGTTATAACTTCTCACACTTGTATATGAAAAAGAAATTAATATTTATTTCAATACAACATTCATTGAAATAATTTCATTCATATTATTCTCAGTCAATTATAACATAGTTCACTCTGTGAATAATTTAAATTTAAAGATTCATTATTCTCATTCATTCATAAACAAAATGTCTTATTTGACAATCTCAAATTTCAGTTTTCATTATATATTTTTTATAGTTCAATATGACTTTCTATTTATTTGTCTTGACTATTCAAAAACAATATAAAACATTAAAGCTTCTTCATTTTAACCTATCTTATCATTTTGTCTTAAAAGTTTTTTTTACCTTTGAATATATTTTCTCTTAATTATTATAATACATACATTGAATATAATTACAAATAGTATTATATTTTATTTTACTTGAAATAAAAAACAACTTTCTTGCCAATTTATCTGCAAGATTCCGTTTTTTTTCTTTTCTAGCAGGCTTCTAATAGTTGACAGGGATAATTGTGGAGAATGTATTGCGGATAAGAGCTATGTACTACTTGCTTCAGTTTAGTGCTCCATATGAAAAGAATATCCAAATATAATGAGTATTTTTATAACTTTTAATAAATCAATTTAATTAAAAAAGAATTGATACTTCTTGCATAATTTTTAACTTAATAGTTATTTTTTTCCTCTTCTAACTTCTCCAAAGAAAGAGAGAGAGAGAGAGAGAGAGAGAGAGAGAGGGAGAGAGAGAGAGAGAGGGGGAGAGAGAGAGAGAGAGAGAGAGAGAGAGAGAGAGAGAGAGAGAGAGAGAGAGGGAGAGAGAGAGAGGGAGAGAGAGGGAGAAAGGGAGAGAGAGAGAGGGGAGAGAGAGAGAGAGGGAGAGAGAGAGAGAGAGAGAGAGAGAGAGAGAGAGCGAGAGCGAGGGAGAGAGAGAGAGAATGGAGCTGTTAAGCATTCCATTTCTCTTCTTAATAACAATACTCAATTAATTTAAGTGCAATTCTTTTCTTGACATTAATTGCACTTAAATTAATTGAGTATTGTTGTGAGACATTCTTACTTTTTTCCATAAGCTAGTAATTGTGTATTATTAATTATATAGTATTTTTTTAAGAATCACTTCCTGAATTAAAGTTAGTTTTGGGATTGACATATTCAAGTTTAACATTTTATTTATTTTTACAAAACCATTATACTTTTCTTTATTCATGGTCATTATTCTTTTCAAACAAATCCAGGGTTGACAGGGAATAAACCATCCTTTATTTTTATAAGCTTAAGTTTTACCTCTATCCATGTATTTGTTTATTGGTGGAGATATTTTTTGTGATGACTTAACTCATACACTATTTTCTTCAACCTGGGTTGGAAGTTTTAATTTTATCTTGCTTTTCTTTCAAGTTTTAGTTTCACTTGGTTCATCAATTGCGGAATTTAACAATCTGACTATAGAAATTCATTGATTTCAACTCGAGACTAGTTTTAGAGCATTTTGCTTATTTGGATTGCCTCTTATTATTTAACTGTTTCTTTTTGTAGGCTTTATAATGTCAAACAATTTTATTTTTTAATTTTCTTCAAATGTTCTTTTTTATCAATATTCAGAAAAGTGACTTCATTTTCTTGTTTCCTGATAAAAATTTTGAAAGGTTTTTCAAACGGTGAAATCTGAATTTTTTTTTACATCCATTAATTATTTTTGTGGATATCTGGATTAGGACTTTGTCTTCATTAGTATCTTTACAAAGGTGACCCATATTTGAACTCAATACACACTTGACTTTATATGTAATGTTTCTGTTAGAGTTGTTTTTTTCCATCACATTTTCAACATCTATTACACTGATAAATGACTTTTTTAGATTCATGTTCCAGTAGTGCACCATTTTGCACAATTTCAGGAGAGGTGATATCATCTGTAACTTCTTAAATTTTTTCATGTTTGTCATCCATTCTTTTCATGAATACATGCATCCTCTCCATCCTTTCTTTATGATTTTTTCTTATTTCTTCCAGCCTTTCTTTATGTCATCTTTTATTTTCCAATGTGAGTGCAACTTCAGCTGGATTTTGCTCTTCTAGCATTGGAACAGTCAACTCTTTGTCTTCAATCATTGATTCAGCCTTTACTGGTTATACATCTACAGTACAAAGTGAATCCATAATTATTCATTGTTTACCATTTTCCCACTTCAGACATATTAGCACTGCTCATTATAAACCATTCAACACTTAGACAATCCCAATATCATTAACAATAAACAATTTCAAACTTTTGTCAAGGCAACCTCCTTTTAATAATAAAGGTGGAATCTCCACCTGTACTATTTTTCTACTTCAGACATATTAACACTATTCATTATAAACCATTCAACACTTAGACAATCCCAATATCACTAACAATAAACAATTTCAAACTGTTGTCAAGGCAACCTCCTCTTAATAATAAAGGTGGAATCTCCACTTGTATTAATGATGTAATATACTTATATAGACACTAAATATTGCAATTTGACCACAGAGATTGAAATTATTGATACAAAGAAATTTAAATAAATCTCTTTAAACAGATGAGTGTAGACTAATAAATAGTAAATTATAACATTACAAACTACAATTATAAATTTCAAATTGCACCCAAAGTATTACTTTGATAATAAGTGTAATAATGCACAAGGCTAAATGGGTTCATAAGTAATCATTAAAAACCAGTCAACACTTAGACAATCCCAATATCAATAACAATCAACAATTTCAAACTGTTGTTAAGACAACCTTATTTTAATAATAAAGATAAAATTCCCATCTTTATCAATGATTTAAAATACTTACATAAAAACTAAAGAGTGAAGGTTGACCTCAGAGATTTGAAATTATTGATACAAAGAAGTTTAAATAAGCCTCAAGACTAATAAATAATCAATTTTAACATTACAAACTGCACTTATAAATTTCATATTACACAAAATATTACATCGATAATAAGTGTGATATAATAATAAGAAAGAGTGATCATAATGATATTTATTGGCTTAAAACCAATCCTGCCTAATAGGATAGTGGTGGCTATGGTTATTTAAGAACCAAAGAGACCAAAATGTAAAGGGTACTGAACTGAGTTCAGAACTATAAGTTAATGAGCTTGGATTAAAAATATTATGGTGTTTTCAGTTTAAGACTCATAGTTTTGTAGTTAAGTAGAGATAAAAGGTGGCTGCTGGAGAGTTGCATTAAATCCTAAGATCTAGGTGCAGTGTTCTCAGATCCAAGGCTCCTCATTGATGAAGGTTGCAAAACAGAAACTAGTCTGTGGATATTGAATGAGTAGGCACTAGATGGGGATTTTATGCACAAGCCTTCTGGCATCAATTGATTACTCTGGCTTGCACCGAGTGGCAATATGTATAGAGAATTTTGCCTGTTTTAATAATAGTTATGAGCAAGCATAAGAAAGGGTGATCATAATGATGTTTATTGGCTTAATATATATATATATATATTTATATATAGAATGTTTTTTTAAATAATCACTATTTTTACTGATATATATCTATATATATATATATGTAGAATTAAAAATAAAAAAATGCTTTAAGAGGTAAGGTTCTTTCAACTCATAACACACATATGCCAGCTATAATAATCAGTTATACATTAAACTCACATTATGTAATAAATCTCAGTTCATTTTAATACTTTTAGTATTATATGTTCAATCATGGATTAATGATTATTTATTTTGCAACTGATAGTGTGGATAAATAAATTCTTAAAATACTCATCTTATTCATATTATCTTTTGTTTATCTTTTATTAAAATTTCATTCCATTTCACATCAGAGAGAAAATAATTATTTCCTGATCTATGCTGCCATAATTTAATTGTGTAATAGTTATAGATAAATCAAAGAGTGAGATCAATTTTTAATTAATATGATAATGTTGAACAAGGATAAATCATCTTCAGAATTCTTATAGAACTTAAAAATTTCCAACTGTATAAAAAATAATTGCCTTAATACAATATTTATATTTGTAACGGCTTTCTGCTGGAATTTATTCACTTATTGATCATAGTCAAAACTAATATATTAGAGAGAGTTGATGTCCAACCATTACAATATATATAACAGTAATTGACTATTATATACAGTCATTCAATCCACATAAAGTAGTTTTGTTTAATTCTGTAATCCTCCTTAACTGCCATTAAATTCAAAAAGCATAACAGAGGCAAACATCATTAACTCAAATCCCATGAATCATGATTTTTAATGTAAGCAGCTTGTCTAAAATTCAGGATTCATGGGATTTGAGTTGGTGACATTTGCTTCCATTATGTTTTTTGAAATATAACAGTAGTTGAGGAATTAACTGAAAGTACTTCTATGGATTGAAAGACTGTATACAATAGTTAATTACTATTATATTTATTATTTTTATTATTACAATAGTTTTTAATTAATGGGAATTTATATATATATATGCAAATTTATAAATAAATATTTAAAAATTCAGTATTTAAAATTTTATAAAAAATATATGTATAACCATCATTTAGGAGTGCTTTATATATGGTTTCGATTTTAATTATAACAACGTAAAAATATTGGAAACTGAAAGAAATAATAATAAAAGGAAAATTAAAGAGGTGATGTTGATATGTAAATACAAGCTACATTTGATTAATAGGCAAGCAGCAAACATTAAGATCACAGAATTATGGGAAAGTTGACATCATAGAATTATGGGAAAGCTGACATTTTAAACGTGATAGTTGACAAAGCTACAAGTTAGTTGAAAGTGCTCCTAAGTGATGGTTATACATATATTTTTTATAAGCTTTTAAATACTGTATTTTTAAATATTTATTTATAAATTTGCATATATTATTTTGAAGAAATACAGACATCGATTTATAATATATATATATATATATATATATATATATATATATATATATATATATATATATATATATATATATATATATATATATATATATATATATATTATAATAAATAGGTGACTGACTAACTGATCAATCTTATTCATTTGTTGGTAATATGAAAATGTATTAAATAAACTTTATATTTGAAGTTTAATCATATTCCAATCATTTTATTCAAAACATAATTATTTAATTCTCTTAAATGGAGTATATATATACTTTAATATATAGATTCCATAGTTAAATTGAAACATTAATATATCCATTGTATGTAAATAATAGCACTGTTTAATTTTTTGGTAAACTTAATCTACAATGAATTCTAACTTAGATTCTTTTAGCTATTTTATTCATATAGATATTGTAGTGCCAAGAGTATTCCATAAAGTATTATATTTTTGAGGCATTATAATATTTTGTACATTGAGACAATTTTATTCCCAGATGTTTTCAGATTTCTCAAAAGACAATGTCTTTTGGAGCAAATGTGTTTCTTTTACTTAATCATTCATTATTATAGCTCAATTCAACTATTAATTTTTCTAAAAAGCATATTGACTTTGCTTACTAAAAAGGCAGATTAAGAGAGAGAAAAAGTTTGATCTCAAATCACAGGTTTTATATATCTCTTCCTATGATGAAACATTGAAGTCTTTATCTAACTTGTTGCTATTGTCCCTGTTATAAAAAGTTAAAATTTCAGACAATAAAAAGTTTTTGAAATGCAAATTAGGTTTTTCCAAATAAAATATTTCTTAACTTTCTAATAAATAAACAGTTTTAATAATATAATAAATTTGCAATTTAAAATATATCTTCTAAAATCATAATTTGAATAAACATAAATATAACTTTTATCTTTATTTATTCAATAAACTATATTCTATAATTTTTAAAATACTTTTTAAAATAATTATATATAAATAATATTTTAAAATAGTGTGATGTCATATTATTTTAATTGTATTAACACATTACATATACACATTTACACACACTAAATAATAATGGACTATTTTATGTTTATTTAGGTCCATGTATTATTTGTTGAATATATTGTGACCTTCTGGATTAGCACCAGAAATATTGATTGTAATTATGTAGCACTGTTTCAGTAACAGCTTATAACATCTTACTAAAATAATGAAATAACCTGAAATTTTTAAATTTTTCTATTAATGACCTAAAAACTATGTTTAAAAACACTTATAGATATAATTTGAAGGTTTTGATATGTTTAATATTTTTCTTTAGTGAGTAATTGATGTGAGGAAGGGGGGGTGGCTTATCACAGAAGTTGTCAGTTTAGTTTAAGTTGATTCCAATTTATTTTATTTGTCTGCAGAACAGTATGCATATTTGTTTGGATAATTTTCTGGCTTATTTGCTTATAATATTCTAATCTATAGTGTAAATAGTACAATATGTGACTCATTATCATAGAAATTTTCATTTCAGTCAAATCAGTTTAGTACCTGTGGAATAGTAATTGTGAATGTTCGTGTATGCTTGTGCCATCTTTCAGCTTCATTTTCTATTCAAACCACCAAATATCATGTCACATATCAAAATATTTAAGTTCACAACCAATAGCTTAAATAACCAGCTTAGTTACATTTTAAATGAACTGGTGGATTATTAAACAACAAATATATGATTAAATATTTTATTTGTTAAAATAATCATCATTAGTTTTATTCTGATACTTTAGAAATACAACATATTTTATTCTTAGTTCAATTTAATATTTTTTTAAAGACAAAATGATTTTTCTTCCTTTCTTTTTTTATTCAAGATAAAAAAAGTTTTTTGCATATTTTTCTGCTAATTAAAATTCAGTTCAATGGGTGGAGAAATTCTGTTTCTAGAGGCCTTTGAACTTTCAAATGACTTTGGATTATTGGAAGAACAGATGCTTGGGTAATAGTCTGGGATATATAAAAAGAAGGGGGACTTCATTTGACTTCACTGAACTTCACTTTGCTTTCTGATTTCATCATTTCTCTCCCAATAAAAGTTTTTACTAGTACAATTTTGTTTTACAAGCTGATTCTTCCAAGACCCAAGTTTGAAAGTGAAAGACCATTATTAATTTTCTGGAACATGAGAATGTAAAATGACAGTAACAAGGTACATTCCTTACTTTTTAATTAACTATTTTAAATTCTAAAGCCATCATTTGAAATGCGTATGTGTGCCTATATTAAAAACCATTTAAGTTTAAATTCTAATATTAAAGAAGTAATGGAAATGCATGTTTATATTTCAAAATTATTTTTCTTAAAACTTAATTCTAATATTAAAAAAGTAACTGAAATGTATGGACTTATTATTTTTGAAAATTTTTGAACTCTTTCATTAAGCACCCCAGGAACTCTATATTAATAAATTTTGCTAACTATAAAGGAATGAAGTTTAAATAGAAGGATGTATGTGAATAATTTTTCTATCCTGTTTTATTATTATTACTGTTAAAACATTTACCTAACCATTTGTATCTAAAAATAAGAACAAAGGAGTAATGTCTAACTTAATGGATTAGTTATTAATTTATCTCTATATATTCTGTAATAAATGAGTAGAAGAGCATAAAACTGAATATGAATTTCTTTTATTTATTGTTCTCCTCATTTGCAGTTGAATTTTCTTATTAAACTATGTTATCAACAAACTTATGTGACTTAGGTGAATTTCATAAACTGATCAGTTATGTGCTTTGTGAATGTTTTTTAAAAACTCAGAATGAATGCTTAGATATATCTAATGAAGTAAATAATAAATTATCGCTCTATTTATGCTGTAGTGAATGTTTATTGCCATAATGAAGAATTCTCGTATGTAATATTGCCAGTGGTTTCATTAGCCATTGCTAAAAACTTTGAATGCTGCTAAATTGGATCCAAATTAATATTATTTATCTCCCTGCAGAAAATTGTTATATATTTGTCCATATGTATGATATCCATGATCATCGCCATTCAATATATGACTAAGATACGTCATGTATAAATGAGAAATAAACTTTCATTTCCACTAAGAGGAAAAAACTTTAATGATTATTATTATTTGTTAGCATTTAATAGGTAGATAGATTTAAAAATTTGTCTTATGATTTTATTATTATTATTATTTATTATTATTATTATTATTATTATTATTATTATTATTATTATTATTATTATTATTATTATTATTATTATTATTATTATTATTATTATTATTATTATTATTATTATTATTATTATTATTATTATTATTATTATTATTATTATTATTATTATTATTATTATTATTATTATTATTATTATTATTATTATTATTATTATTATTGCTTTCTCTAAGAATGTCTCAAAAGTATAATATGGAAAAATATTATACTGGGTAATTAGTATTATTTTATTATAGTTTTGTTGTGACCTTATATTTTTACATGCACATGTTAGCGATAGAAATGTCCATTCACTGTTAAGGGGTAAAAAGCTTGTTTTTGAAATGAGCTCATTATATAAAATTTATTGTTTATGACTGCATTTTCAAGAAGTTATAAATTTTATCTCATAATAATTATTTAACTCAGAATTTAAAAATTTGTTGTTTATACTAAACCAAACTTTTATTGCAATTTCACACTAAAGAATTATTTTGTCTTTGCTTGCTAGAAGTTATTTTGTCCTTGCTTATTTAATAATAATTAGCATATTTCCAAGTTAAAATATTACACTTGTCAGAAATGAAAGATTTATTCATTATTAGCTTTACGATTTATTAATTGATATGGTTACAGTAGTTCTTTATCTACTGGGATTTGAAATTGTTTGTGCATTATTATGCTCATATATACACATCTGTTATTTAATCTAGCTATAATAATGTTTGAATTGAAAGTAAAAATAATTTAATGCCCATCGGTTTCGGACAATGAAAATGTGCCAAAAGAAGTAGAAAGATTAGAGATTTATTTAAGTGTGAATTTATTATTTCTTTATTATGCTTAGATTAAACTGTATTTAGTGGTTATGCAGAATGATTATTATTTATGTTATATAGTATATTGTCTGGGATTGAGATAAGCTCTCCCTTAATTTATTGGAGTATTTGGCATAGGTGGATTTTATAGTATATTGTCTGGGATTGAGAAAACCCTCCCCTAGCTTGTTGAAGTATTTATTAGGAGTAGATTGTATCTTTCAGATTTAGTAGTTATATTTTATGAATTATAGTATGAGAAGCCAAGTAGTATATTTCCCTTATTTTGGTGATGAGACCATGTCCACACCAGTTTGTTTTAAGTCTCAGAAGTTAGACTTAGAAGCTATTGTGTATTGTTATTTAAATGATTAGAGTTATGAAGGTCTTTTATCCCTCATGTGCCCTATGGAATGTTTTTCATCTTTTATTCATAGCCAAGTGTGAGATAGTTTGCTGATAAAAAATAAAAATAAAAGTAAATTTATTTTTCTCACAGAACAGCTGAAGTAGAATTTGTATTAAAACTTGGTTGGCCATTGTCATAATCCGTATTATGATATTTCTCCCAATTTCATAAATAAACTGATCAGATTTAGTTATATTAATTATTTTATAACAGATAGCATAATTCAGATTCATGCATAAATTATTAATTTGGAAAGTATGGGAAAATCCATCATTAATGTATAACTTTTAATAATTGTTCAAATCAATCATATCATATTAATTATTTAGATTTCATACCATCAACTCTTATAATGTTCCATCCTCATTTGAATGAGTAAGCAAGAGAAGACAAAGTGTGGTTAATTAATAGAATTATTCATTTAATTTGTAAAGTATATTTTGACCTCTTACTCTTATTCTTGCTCTCAATCTTAGATTTAAAACCCCTTTCATTTTATTTGATGTGCATTTGAAGTAAAATGCCAAGAACTTTAATTTCATCTTATAATTTAGTGTCAGTATTTAATAAAGTTTTATTTCTCATGAACATATCAAATTGATTAATAGCTTGAGTGTATTGAAAATAAAATCTCAAATACAGAATAATTTTATATTTAATTGTCTTAATGTAGTATTATAATGTTTCTGTGTCATATGTTTATCAGAATTGACTGATAGTTAGAGCCAATTTTGCAAGTAAAATATCAGGAAGTTTAGTTTTGTGTTATTATTTTAGTACTGGAATTATAATGTTTCTTCCATAAGTCTATCAGAATGCACTGATGGCTGGTATATGTTAAATAAAATATAGAGTTATCTTTATGTTATTTGTTCTTTTGCAGACCATTTAACCATTGATGTTAGAAACATCCCAAACATGTATATGCTTAAATTATAAAACCAAATGTTTGTTTAAATTATCTTGCAAATAAATGTTTTAATGATTTAAAGTTGTGTTCAGAATTCTTCTTTGATATGCATTCATATTTCCTATTTTCACACATGCACACATATTTACATATCTAATATGATATGATTGCACTATTCCATAATTTAATGATGAACATGTTCAGATCCGATGATGTTGCTTTCCTTAATCCAAACACTGTATGAAATGTTTGACTATTTAATGATTCTCTAAAAATTTTATTATTCAGTTATCATATAGATGGTGAATTGAAATCAAAATGCACCCTATTTCTTTCATTATCTAACTGCTACCATTTTATCAGAATAATGATTAATTTGTATCATTACTTTTATAATAGTAATTAGTAGTTGTTGGAAAGTATAGATTTAAAATTAAGCCATGCAATAAATTAATTACCTGAAATATTCACTTATTATTTAGATTAGACATTAATTCAGTTACTTAGTTTAAATTACTGTACAATTAAAAGTTAAGTAATGTTATATTTTCTTTTGTATTTAGTTCCAACTTACTATACAGTATAATTAATCAGCATTACATCTTTATTTATTAATTCAATTTCCTAACATAGTAGAGGTTGTTCAATGCATGTGGATGATGGGAGGAGATGAAGTATAGACTATAATTTGTCACTTTAAATGGTAGAACTTTATCAATTTTAACTATTTATTTATTTCAGAACTTAATAGATGCTTTGTTCCTATTAATCATAATGTTTCCTCCCACATCTAATATACATTTTTCATCTTATAGACCTCTGTAGCCCCCAACTGAGCTAAGCTAAGGTAGAACATCATTTAAGAGCTTCATTAATAATTTTAAGGCAAAATTAGACTAGTAGTTTATTCTATGATCAATAGAATTGGCGCACCCGGGTATTTGTCGTTAAGAAATATAGGTGAGGTGTTGAGTGAGGGTTACAATAGGCATTAAAATAAAAATAAAATCATCAACAAATATACATACTTCAATCTATTCAATTTTCTAATAATAAAATATCAACTTTATTACAATATATAATTTAATATACTATTATATTTTGATAGTCTGTCATTATAATTATTAATGTAAAAGAAATATCAAGTCAGAGACTAATTTATAATTTAATATATTATGCGTTAAAAAAAATTAAAATTGAAAATGCACAAATATTATCTTATATAATGATGGATTACTAATAATTATTTATCAATATTGTATATAACCTGTTGATCCCTTTAAAGCAATCGAAAAATAAAGTAAGCCAACAAAATTTTTCTTTTTTAAAAAATATAATGATTTTGGGTTTGAATCTATACCAAAATGTTACAATACATATATACTCACAAAAATATTACTTATATTGTAACAAATCTATTTCTTCTACTTCAATTTTGCCATTTAAAATAAATTTGAATAGTCAACAGTTAACAAATTAATAATTTTCTATCCAGTGCAATCTTATTTATAAATATTCCAAACAAATTTTTACTTTATATCTTTCATTAATAAGGAGTTTTGAGTTCTGGATCTAGTGTATCTTATTTTTTTGGTTTTAATATACATTTTCTTTACCAGATATATAATACTTCCTTGTTTAATATCACTTGAAATTCAAAAACATCTTAATGTTTTAAATCTAGACAATTTGCTCACAAAGTTATATAGATATGCACTAATACTGCATATACAAATTTTTGTATTTTTCAATTTTTAATAATTGACATATTATAAGAAGAACTGAAACAGGAAAAGTAGATTTACTGTATAAAAATATTTGGTAAGCTGAGATCATATTGTGTTTTCTGATTTTATTAATCCTTTACATTGGTCAAATGCCAGTATAGATATATAATCTTAGTTTTCTTTCTTTAAATAAACTGAATAAAATATATATTAATAAATTTTAAAAAAATAAAGGTAGAATATATTTAAAAAAAATCTGAATTTTGTTTGTTTTATATTGTTAGAAGACCTAGGCAATATATTTTACAAAATATTTTTTTCAAATATAATATTAAATTTAAAAAGTTTATTGAAAATATGCCTAATTTAGTAGCTAGAGATTTATTCAATATATTCAGATAATAAGTGATTTCTGTGTGTTATTATTACATATTTTGAGATAAAACCAAGTTTGAACTATAAAAATCAAGTAGAAATCATTTTTGCATAAATATTAAGTTCCTTTTTTTTATTTCATTCATGGTTTTGAGAAATATTTAATAAATATTTATGCATGTATCCACCGGTTTATGTGTCCCACAAACCATCTATCATTTCAGTAGTTATCTGTTTTCTCAATGTTTTACTGTACTATTTTTTTTATAACCGATTTATTCTATTTTTGCCTTAATGTATACAATTTAAACTTAAATTATAAGTATGTGTGTTTATGCATTAAGCATATGTATTATATAGTATTTGATATTACGTATAGTTTTTATAGCTAGCTCACAATCAAACATACAGTATGTAGAGAAACTATATATAAACTAATTATTTATAAATTATCCTTCATTATCAAATATAAAGATTGTATGCTTTAATGACTTTAGGAAAGAATATATTAAATAGTGGTAAAAAAGATTTTATTCTATGTTTCCTTTCTGTATTTAAAATAGACTTCATTTGTTTATAAAATATTGAAATTTTTCAATTACATTGAAATTAAGCAGAAAATAAGAATATTTAATTTTTATGTCTTAATGTCACTTTAAACCTATTCGGAAGCAATGGGTAAGCAAGTATTTATACAATGACTAAAACATGAAATGAATTAAGTGGAATAAGTTAAGATATTACATTTTTGAACATGTTTTTTCAAATAATATACTTATAGAAAATTTATGATAACATTTTACATATTGCTGTAAAAGTATAGATTTTTGAAAACTAAGTTTTAAATTTTTTTACATTTTTATAATTGTTTAATGTTATCTTTTTTTATTTATTTATTGACAAATAAATTGTTCATTATTAGTTGCAAATTTTTATATTTTAATTATTTTAAATTCCATTAAATGCATTTAAAATGAGGCTAAAGACATACAGTTAATTTTTTATATTTGAAAGTATAAATTTGAATAGAATATGTGGCTAAATACAATTATTTTAAAAGCATTGAAATTTTAATGTGAAGAAATATAAAAAGTTTATATTTTTAATTTTATTAGAAAACATACAAATATTTTTTACTTTTATTATGTAAGTTAAATATTTCAAAAGCATATTTTTAATATTCAAATAATTATACTATTTTCAAATTAATAAAAATGTTTTTAACATTAAAAAAAATGTATAAAAATTAAAAAAAACCCAAACATTTCTTTTTTAATATAATGTAAAAAATTGACCACAAAAATTCTCAAGTTGCACATTGCAGTTTACAGCTTTATTTTTAATTGGCCCTGCTATCTAAAAACAAAAATGAAAACTAAAATAGTGAATTATTAGCAAAATTGTTGTATAACCTTTAAATATAGATTGACTCAATACTGCAATGCATTGCTACATTATAAACTTTATTCATATAATGGACATATAATTTTGTGATAAACTTTATGAAAAAATTAGCAATTCACAATATGTTGAATTTAGATTTCAAAAGAAACTTTATTTAGATCAAAAAAGATTACATTTACTTATATTTACTGGTATAGATATGTTTACATTGAAACACAAGTGGGCTATGGATGTGAGTCCAGTAAAAATAAATATTAGAAAAATGGAAACAAGAGATAGAAGGTTGGATAGGGGTGCATAAGTGGCAAAAAAGATTGTTTGAGAGGTTTTATTGTGTGATAATTAGAGTAATTAGAGTTGGAGGTACAGTGATTGTGGACTGGCTTGCAGTTGGGTGTAGATTTGTGAAAATGGCTGATTAACATGGGGGTATGTAATTACATATGTACAGATTACAGACTATTTTGCTTGTTTTGAGTAATATTTAAAGTTCATTGAGGATAGGACAGCATGCATTACAGTGTTATGTATATTTGAAAAGGCACCATGGGTGTTCATCCATTATATGGGTGGTGTGTTAATGGTCTCAGAAACCTCTCTGGTGCCAAATACTATTGTGTAAGATATGAAACTTAAGATGAGTAGGATGAGCAAGATGATCTTGGATCATGGTAAGTTGGATAGCAGTTGGTGATTGAGGTCTATCTTTTGAGGGATGGTATTGTTGCCATCCATTGTTAAGTTGAGCAGAAGTGATGTGCATGGGTAATATGATCTTCATTCTGGCAACCAGTTGTGGTCGATAAGCTATTGATTTCTTCTGACTCTCTTATTACGTCTGTTTTTTGGGCTTTCTGCTCTTCTTTAGATCTCTGTTGTGGTTGGTTTGACAAGTGGAAGGCATGGTGTGAATGTATGTTTTTATTAATATACAGGACACTGTGTTATATTTTAGTAGCAAATTTATAATAAATGTCAAATATAAAATATTTGTGTTATGTATTTATATATAAAGTTATTTTTGTTTATTATTTATAATAAAATTTAATGATAAATTAGCATAGGGTAAAATGGATTTTAAAGTTAATGGCATTTAAACTATATGTATTTTCATAGCAATATAGTGAAAACATACACAATAAAATATGTTAGACGTAACAAAAATATTGTTTCCAGCTTGTTAACTTTTGATTTATGTATTTTGTGTCATTATGCTTTTGTGTATTATTTATTTATTTGCGGTAAAAATTTATCATATAAAATTCCAATGCTTAACTAACATTAAATTATTTGGATCTATTACTCCCAATTGGGGTGCTGCTTGCAATTTGGATAGAAACAGTAATCCGAGGTTGCAATAGTTTTTATAATTAAAGTTGCTTAACTGTTTATTAGTTTAATGCAATACAAATGCGAAGTAATAATATTATCTGTCAATAATCAAAAATAAAAATGTTCATTTAAGATTAGCTGCATTATTAAAAATATATCAAGTACAAAATTGTATTGCAGCAAAAACAAAGTAAAAGGAAAGGACACAAAAGTAGAAAAAAATATTTCCCTTCTACTTTTATTTTTTACTCTCATACTGAATATGTTACAAAATGTTTGTATTTCGTGTCACTTGTAATTTTAACCATTTTATGTTTTTTTTTTTTAGGAAAATTAAAATTCATTGTTTGCATTCTACAGTTTTGAATTTTTTTATTACTAAGTACTGTGTGTAGATTTGTAATGATATTATATTTAAAATCCATTTGCAAATGACGTCAAATTTATGTGAAAATAATTTCTTTAATATGTAAATGTTTTGTGCTTTTTAATTTATCTTTACTTGTAAACAAAATTAGTTTTCATAAAAAATATTTAAAAACTGAATTAGCTAATCCCTGACCATGAACATGGGATAGAAGTAATGAGAGTTAAAATGGTTATCAGCACCTAAAAAAATAATCCATTTTATTAGATTAAATATTCACCAAATGAAGTAGAAAAATAAGGATCTTCATTACCAATTAGATGTTTCCAATATCTACTTTTACCCTGGGCTCTGCAATTTTTAAACGTGATTCTGCTTCTATTTTATTTTATTTTTTAAAATTAAATTAGCAAATTTATTTCTATTTTAAGAATGTTTATAATTATCAAATCCACTTTATTATTCCTTTTGATATACTGATGTGCAAAATGCTTGTCAAAATTGGCAATGGACATGTGCCTTATCAATAAAGTGAATTATTATATTTAGAATTTGTTGTGGAACATTTGATATTATTACTATATGTAAAAAAATATGTATAATAATAATTGATGTTACCCATATCTTATCCTCAATGCCTATGTGTACACTTTCCTCCTTATCAATGCATTCATTTAAAAGTTATTTAAATAATTAATACTAAAGATGAATTTAGGGCATATTAATTAATCTAAAGTAAAGTATCAATATGAATTTATACTGTAAACATAAAAGTAATCAAATAACTTTATATTGTATTCTGTTGATGGATCTATGTTTAGAATGATGTAGAAGAATACAATTACTGAAGTTATATCTTCTGAATAATATGTAGTAGTTGTGTTAATATATATATATATATATATATATATTAACACAACTACTACATATTATTCACATATATATATATATATATATATATATATATATATATATATGTCCAAAAGATGGCGCTATACCAAAACCGCCGAACAAGTGTAAGATTTGTTTTACATAAACGAAAAAAGAGTCAGAAATTAACTACCTCTTTCATTTGCTCACTCCCAGATCAGCTGATTTCAAGCTGGTTTGCTATCCTCAGTGGGAGATAGAGTATAGAAACTAGATCTAAAACACTGACTCTCAAGTGTTTATGCAAAACGTTTCTATCAGATTGCAAGCGTGAATTTTTCAGACCGGTAAGTCTTCAAACCCAGCCTAGCAAGCTAGATATTTATATGGGTCTGATCTCAGTTCAGAATCACCATATAATCAAAGTCTCTGCAATATATATCATTGCAAGAAAACTCTAAAGGACATTTATGAAAAACAAATACAAGTTAATCACGAACCTGCTATCACTTGTATTTATGTCCAAAGATGAGCTATACCAAAACTGCCGAACAAGTGTAAGATTTGTTTTACATAAACGAAAAAGAGTCAGAAATTAACTACCTCTTTCATTTGCTCACTCCCAGATCAGCTGATTTCAAGCTGGTTTGCTATCCTCAGTGGGAGATAGAGTATAGAAACTAGATCTAAAACACTGACTCTCAAGTGTTTATGCAAAACGTTTCTATCAGATTGCAAGCGTGAATTTTTCAGACCGGTAAAGTCTTCAAACCCAGCCTAGCAAGCAAGCAAATGAAAGAGGTAGTTAATTTCTGACTCTTTTTTCGTTTATGTAAAACAAATCTTACACTTGTTCGGCGGTTTTGGTATAGCGCCATCTTTTGGACATAAATAACAAGTGATAGCAGGTTACGTGATTAACTTGTATTTGTTTTTTCATAAATGTACCTTTAGAGTTTTCTTGCAATGATATATATTGCAGAGACTTTGATTATATGGTGATTCTGAACTGAGATCAGACCCATATAAATATCTAGCTTGCTAGGCTGGGTTTGAAGACTTTACCGGTCTGAAAAATTCACACTTGCAATCTGATAGAAACGTTTTGCATAAACACTTGAGAGTCAGTGTTTTAGATCTAGTTTCTATACTCTATCTCCCACTGAGGATAGCAAACCAGCTTGAAATCAGCTGATCTGGGAGTGAGCAAATGAAAGAGGTAGTTAATTTCTGACTCTTTTTTCGTTTATGTAAAACAAATCTTACACTTGTTCGGCGGTTTTGGTATAGCGCCATCTTTGGACATAAATAACAAGTGATAGCAGGTTACGTGATTAACTTGTATTTGTTTTTTCATAAATGTACCTTTAGAGTTTTCTTGCAATGATATATATTGCAGAGACTTTGATTATATGGTGATTCTGAACTGAGATCAGACCCATATAAATATCTAGCTTGCTAGGCTGGATTTGAAGACTTTACCGGTCTGAAAAATTCACGCTTGCAATCTGATAGAAACGTTTTGCATAAACACTTGAGAGTCAGTGTTTTAGATCTAGTTTCTATACTCTATCTCCCACTGAGGATAGCAAACCAGCTTGAAATCAGCTGATCTGGGAGTGAGCAAATGAAAGAGGTAGTTAATTTCTGACTCTTTTTTCGTTTATGTAAAACAAATCTTACACTTGTTCGGCGGTTTTGGTATAGCGCCATCTTTTGGACATAAATAACAAGTGATAGCAGGTTACGTGATTAACTTGTATTTGTTTTTTCATAAATGTACCTTTAGAGTTTTCTTGCAATGATATATATTGCAGAGACTTTGATTATATGGTGATTCTGAACTGAGATCAGACCCATATAAATATCTAGCTTGCTAGGCTGGGTTTGAAGACTTTACCGGTCTGAAAAATTCACACTTGCAATCTGATAGAAACGTTTTGCATAAACACTTGAGAGTCAGTGTTTTAGATCTAGTTTCTATACTCTATCTCCCACTGAGGATAGCAAACCAGCTTGAAATCAGCTGATCTGGGAGTGAGCAAATGAAAGAGGTAGTTAATTTCTGACTCTTTTTTTGTTTATGTAAAACAAATCTTACACTTGTTCGGCGGTTTTGGTATAGCGCCATCTTTTGGACATAAATAACAAGTGATAGCAGGTTACGTGATTAACTTGTATTTGTTTTTTCATAAATGTACCTTTAGAGTTTTCTTGCAATGATATATATTGCAGAGACTTTGATTATATGGTGATTCTGAACTGAGATCAGACCCATATAAATATCTAGCTTGCTAGGCTGGGTTTGAAGACTTTACTGGTCTGAAAAATTCACGCTTGCAATCTGATAGAAACGTTTTGCATAAACACTTGAGAGTCAGTGTTTTAGATCTAGTTTCTATACTCTATCTCCCACTGAGGATAGCAAACCAGCTTGAAATCAGCTGATCTGGGAGTGAGCAAATGAAAGAGGTAGTTAATTTCTGACTCTTTTTTCGTTTATGTAAAACAAATCTTACACTTGTTCGGCGGTTTTGGTATAGCGACATCTTTTGGACATAAATAACAAGTGATAGCAGGTTACGTGATTAACTTGTATTTGTTTTTTCATAAATGTACCTTTAGAGTTTTCTTGCAATGATATATATTGCAGAGACTTTGATTATATGGTGATTCTGAACTGAGATCAGACCCATATAAATATCTAGCTTGCTAGGCTGGGTTTGAAGACTTTACCGGTCTGAAAAATTCACGCTTGCAATCTGATAGAAACGTTTTGCATAAACACTTGAGAGTCAGTGTTTTAGATCTAGTTTCTATACTCTATCTCCCACTGAGGATAGCAAACCAGCTTGAAATCAGCTGATCTGGGAGTGAGCAAATGAAAGAGGTAGTTAATTTCTGACTCTTTTTTCGTTTATGTAAAACAAATCTTACACTTGTTCGGCGGTTTTGGTATAGCGCCATCTTTTGGACATAAATAACAAGTGATAGCAGGTTACGTGATTAACTTGTATTTGTTTTTTCATAAATGTACCTTTAGAGTTTTCTTGCAATGATATATATTGCAGAGACTTTGATTATATGGTGATTCTGAACTGAGATCAGACCCATATAAATATCTAGCTTGCTAGGCTGGGTTTGAAGACTTTACCGGTCTGAAAAATTCACGCTTGCAATCTGATAGAAACGTTTTGCATAAACACTTGAGAGTCAGTGTTTTAGATCTAGTTTCTATACTCTATCTCCCACTGAGGATAGCAAACCAGCTTGAAATCAGCTGATCTGGGAGTGAGCAAATGAAAGAGGTAGTTAATTTCTGACTCTTTTTCGTTTATGTAAAACAAATCTTACACTTGTTGGCGGTTTTGGTATAGGCCATCTTTTGGACATAAATAACAAGTGATAGCAGGTTACGTGATTAACTTGTTTTTGTTTTTTCATAAATGTACCTTTAAAGTTTTCTTGCAATGATATATATTGCAGAGACTTTGATTATATGGTGATTCTGAACTGAGATCAGACCCATATAAATATCTAGCTTGCTAGTGGGTTTGAAGACTTTACCGGTCTGAAAATTCACGCTTGCAATCTGATAGAAACGTTTTGCATAAACACTGAGAGTCAGTGTTTTAGATCTAGTTTCTATACTCTATCTCCCACTGAGGATAGCAAACCAGCTTGAAATCAGCTGATCTGGGAGTGAGCAAATGAAAGAGGTAGTTAATTTCTGACTCTTTTTTCGTTTATGTAAAACAAATCTTACACTTGTTCGGCGGTTTTGGTATAGCGCCATCTTTTGGACATAAATAACAAGTGATAGCAGGTTACGTGATTAACTTGTATTTGTTTTTTCATATATATATATATTAAATGAGTTCTTACTGACCTGTTACATAATAGATGTACAACTATATATAAGCAATTATTGTATTAAAATAAATATAATATATAAGGGATTCAAATTCAGACTTTCACATGACCCTCAGCTCTCCATGCCATCTCATATTGCTGACCACCTGGTCATACCCATATTGAAAAGATAAATAATCACCAATATACATATTTCATGATAAACCAGCAAACATCAGTTGGTCCAGATTACACACACACACACACATATATATATATAATCAGTACTCAGCTTTATATATGTATATACATATATATATATAATCAGTACTCAGCTTTATATATGTATATAAATGG
The DNA here is from genome assembly GCA_028023455.1 of Epiperipatus broadwayi. NCBI lineage: Eukaryota > Metazoa > Onychophora > Udeonychophora > Euonychophora > Peripatidae > Epiperipatus > Epiperipatus broadwayi. The sequence goes on from JAQFVV010000107.1 coordinate 1,738,470, forward strand.
ATTATTCTCCAGTATATGAGGGGTCAGAATGACTAAATGGTCAACATGGGAAGGATGACAATCTTTGCACTAACAAGAGCTTTGAACATTCCATCATCAGATTTTCAATGAAATGGATGGCTAAAGAGTTGTGGGTTGGAGTAGTTTGAAGCCTGTCCATTAAAGTATGAAGTTTGGCTATCTTAATATAAAGCTGAGCACTGATTATATATGTGTGTGAAAATAGTAATGTGGACCAACTGATGATTGCTGGTTTAGCATGGAATATGTATATTGGTGATTATTTATCTTTTCAATTATGTGTATGATCAGGTGGGTCAGCAATATGAGATGGTAAGGAAAGCTGAGAGTCATGTGAAAGTCTGAGTTCAAATCCTTTACATATTACATTATATATGTGCAGGTATGTGTAAGCCTGTGCAGTGAATTAATTTAAAATAAATATAGAGTTGAAAATAAAATAACATAATACTAATTATATATTTATTATTGAAGGTTTCTTAATTACAGAATAAAATAAAATAGTAACTAAACAGTTTTTAAATAAAGAAAATTTAATTTTTAATATATAATTAAGGTTTTTTTTTTAATGATTGAAATAATTTTTCATTCAGTATTAAAATATTATTTTATATCTTTGAGACTTTTCTTTTTTTTTTAATAGCTTTATTTGTTTGTTCATAGTTACATTTTTAAAAGTAATTAACAACCTATATCATATTTCAGATGTTGTATTCTACTATAAATAAACCGTTTTCAATTATTTTCATTACTTTTCCTGTATACACTTTCTTTTGCTTTTGATTATTATATTATTTACATATTAGTAATCAATAACTACTTAAGCATATTATAGTTCTTACATATATATATATTGTTGGTCAAAATACATTTTAATTTTATTATATCTTATTTGGATGCTTGTATATTTATTATTTAGAATTTGCTAAAAAATATTATAAACTGCCTATAATCATTTTTATTTTAATCTTCCAAAATATTCAAGGATTTGTGTTTTTAATATTTTTCAATTATTGCTTAAATCCTTACATGGTTATTTAATAATATTATTTTGTTTAGTTAAAATCTTCTTTATAACAATATAAATATTCTCTATCTTCATTAGAATAAGAATTATTGGGATGTAAATCTGAATTATCTGCATCTTCTATCTTTTATTTAGTTGAATATTTAATATCACAATCCTATCTGTCATGCCTTTAACCTTCACAGTATTGTTTTTTTATGTTTTACTTATAATGAATTTCACCCTGTTTGTAATGTCACTATTTGGATTTTGATTACTTTTCAAATAAATTGTTTCTTTTTTTTTCTTCACAAAGTTTTTGCAATATCTATTTAGTATTAAAAACAATATTCTATAATATAGAACAAAATTCATGCTGTAACTACAACTGTTTTCAAAAGAATGTTCATTAAATTTTCTATTCTGCCAATAATATATTAAAATACATATTGCATATATTTAAGAGTAATTCATTCAGACTGATAAGCAATTAAGTGTTGGAAGAAAAGTGATCATCTTTAACTTGCATTTAGACATTTTGACAGCAAAAATATTTTTATTAGAACTACTGGATCAACAGATGTTGAGATTTTAGTTGGTAAAGCTACAGCATGTTTGTACATACATTTATGATATTTAATTAAGCATTTAATTATTAAATTTTTTGCAAGTAGATAATACACCTATAGTATACCTACTTTGATGTATTTAAAACAGAATGGATTTTTAACTCCCAGATGAAAGACCATTGACAATTTATTTTTAATTATTTACTATGGTAATTTATTATTTTTATTGTTTTGTTTTTAATTTTGGAACTGCTCTTTAAATGTTTGATGATGGTTATTAGATAGTAAATTTTAAAAGTTTAGATTGATAAAAAAAATTTCAAAGATTTTTGAGGTGAGGAAGAATCATTCCATAAACTATTGGTTTATATCTGTTGATAGTATAATATATTAATATTTTGAATATTTTTGAATAAACTATTTGAACTACTTTTTTTTTTTTTGGTTCAAGAAAATTAAAGCTTATATTCCAAAAGGAAACATTTGCTTCATGATATCTATTAAATTCATTGAGTTGTGTTTATTTAAGTCAGTTGAAAAATCTATTTTAAATAGTATATGTTCGTTTGATTAAAGATAATCTCAGTAATCATTTTGTTTAGTGACTATCTTTAAAGTAAGTTCTTCTAGAATATATTTTTTAAAGAAGGTTCTCATTTAATAGTATTGATTATTTTAATCAATTTATGAAATCCTGAAGATTTACTAATTCATTATATTTTTTGCTCCTATGCTTTTGAACGTATCTTCATTTTCTTTATTAATAAAATCAGGTTGACATAGATTTTATATATTTGTGCCATTATACATGTATATTATTATTATTATTATTTGCATATAGGTTTTTATTTGGCTGATTGATAGAGTAAATGCAAATGAATAATAAAAAGTAAAATCGAATCTTTTTTTTTTTTAATATTTTGCATTTAATTGCAATTCAATCCAGTTTTTTTTTGCTTTATCTATTTTTTTTATTTTTTGACTTTTAGAACTGATTATTTTTTAATTCAGACGTTTGTATTTCTCCTTCAATAATATTTTTTTTAATAAGAAGTTTATTATATATGCAGTTTTTCCCAAAGGCTTCAGCAAAATGATTTATGTATGGCATATGTCTTAAAATTTTTCTTGCTATTTATTTATTAATTTAACTGTTTTTTTTTCGACATTGACATCTTAATATGACATTGTTTTTTCTTAAAATTATTAACATTATTAGTTAACATCCCAAAGGTAGGTTACACATTATTTTATTCAAGCTATTTCTTTTAAATATTAATTAGCATTTTCTTCATTAAGATCATCAGCCAGTGTCTTTATTCTCCTATACAATTTTTAAAATTATAATTACTTTAGTTTTTTCCAGCATATCTTATATAATTTATTGGTCCTGAATAATATGTTCAACTGAATTTACTTACAAATTTTTACTTAACCATTTTCAGTTTGTCTTTAATATTTTTAATAAATAATTTTATCTTTCTGACTTATCTTTTTCATTCTTTTATGTATACTTATAATAAGATTACAATAGTTTCTTCTTCCTTTTTCTAATTGTCAGTATTTTGTTCCTGTGATATAGAATCATATTCCAGATAAAACATTTAACCAACTTTTTTTTTAGACTTTTTTCAGTAGACCACAAAATGATAACTTATTCTTAATAAAATTTTTATTTAACCATAATAATTCTTCATCTAATTTTTAAATCACTAATCCTACTATCAATTAAACAGCTTCTCAATTATTTTAAAAACTAACAAATTTTATAATCTCCAATTTTTTTTTTAATTGTTGATCTTTTCTTCTCAGCATCAATTTTTACTGTTTTAATTATTAGTTTTTTAATATTATATATTTAAAAAAAATAGAAATAGAAATTAATTTCATTATTTTAAAACATTTTAGCAATTATTATATATTGTGGAAACTGCAAACATTTTTATTATAATTATCAATTATTAATATTTATGAAAAAAATTGTCCTAAAAACATGATAATTTTAAATATGTTTTGTGGGTGTATACGGAGGTACCATATCTAGATGTAATGTTTTGATTATACTCTTTTATTAATCATATCTTATACTGAACTCTAGAGTGAAATTGACCTTTCCTCTTTTAAAGTTTTTTAAAAGTAAACAATCTGAATTATTACTGATCCTGGATTTCAGATAATGTTTGAGAACAAGAAAGAACAGATTGAGTATCAATTCAGTGATTTTTAGAAATAATGTTATTTTCATTTTACTATGGCACTAAACTATTCAGAACTGTCTTTCTTAAAATGGCCGTATATGTTTCTTCTATTTGCCTTGCTTTACTCTATTTATGTTACTTTTTCATAATGTTTGTTAAAAATTGATCAAATATAAACATTATTTTAAACTGCATAAAATAAAACAATTTATACTTGTTTGTCACTACTATATTAAATATATTATGAATTAAGAAAATTATCATTCGCATAATTATCAGGTCATTATTGATATGTTAATACCTAATAACTCTAATATTAGTAGTAGTAGCAATAATAATAATAATAATAATGATAATAATAATAATAATAATAATAATAATAATAATAATAATAATAATAATAATAATAATAATAATAATAATAATAATAATAATAATAATAATAATAATAATAATAATAATAATAATAATAATAATAATAATAATAATAATAATAATAATAATAATAATAATTAATAGTTTAGTACACAGCAGTTCACCTGCATAAAACACAGTTTTTAGCTCTATTTTATGTAATCTCAAAGCATTTTAAATACTAAGTTAACAAGGTAAAATTCTTATCTACATTGAGTTCTTATAATTTTCAGTCATCCAATAACATTTTTTTTTGATTCCTACTGATTTTTTTATTATTATAAATTTGATAAAAATTATTGCATTTAATAATTTAATCAAGTCTAAATATGGCCATGAAGCTATTACATGACCAGATATCTCTGCCAATATTATGAACTCTCAAGATCAAAGTCCAGATTTTAATCAAAGATATCAGAAGTTTATTAGAAACAATGTGAAAATTCTCCATGGCAACAAAGACATATTTTCTAATAATCTCAACAGCTTCAGAAAAAAAAGTTCAAATTCTAAGCAATCATATAGAAATGTCATCAGTGATGTACAAATTCACAGTAACATGTATAGATTCAGACAATATTACTTTTTCCAAAAGTCAAAGTATACATTTTAAAAATCCCTATAACAACAAGGATATAAGCTCCAATAATATCAAGAGCTTAAAAAAATGAACCTTCAAATCCTAATCAAGCATATAGAAATGTCAGCAGTGATGCACAAATTTTCCAGGTTAACCAGGATATAGTTCAAATGGTAGTATTTTCTCCAAAGGTCAAAGTATAGGTTTTAAAAAACATATGCAGATGTCATCAGCAACAATGTACAAACATTACATAGTAACAACAATGTAATCCTAAACACTCCAAGGTCAATTATACATTTTTATAAAACTACTCTCAATTACATTACTGATTTGGACCTAAATATACAACAGTTCCACCCTTCTCTAAACATTGACAGTACATTCAAAACACTAGCAAATATGACAGATTTCTCAGTATTACCTCCCAAGATTTTAACATTTAAGATATGTTTTACCCCAGTCTCTGGTACTGTGAGTCACTGATATGAATGTAACTCTCTACAAATTCTCTCAGAAACTTCTCTATGATGCCATCACAATTCATGGGATTGTGAGATTTAATCAGTTGGATAGCTGATCACCCAAATTCTCATTACCTAGCAAGTGGATTTTTTTTCAGGTTACCCAAAGGGAGTGCTTCCAAAGTCAAATCAAAACACTTGGAAACTATGTGCTGATAACAGTCAATTCATATCAGAACAACTGTATCACTGGGGTATTGAAGAATACCTATTTCAGATACACACCACAAGACTTCCAATATATAATGCAGCCCTTTGCCAAATTCATCTTCCTTCAATCAATTCTTCTCAAAAATATTCCTGTTTCTATTCCAGGCAACAGTTACAAATTCAAAATTCAACTGCAACAAACAATTGACCTGAATATGATCCCTGCCCAAATTCTCAATCAAGAGGCAACTTTATGTTTATACATTCATGATATAAAACCTAAATGCTATGCATGTGGACAGCAGGGTCATCTTGCAACTAATATCTCTAAAACAAATGTGCAAACAACCATCCACCAATTAGAATCTTGTCACTCCTCAGCAGGGATCTGCAACAATATCCAGTCTGATGGTTCAACAACCTTCTAGCTAGCCCTCCATTCCACATCAGATGTAACATTCATGTCAATGGATTCCACTATCATATCAAAACAAATGTCTCAGTCTATCCTTATTGCATATGCACAATCAACTTCACATCCAGAATTTAGTTAACCTGCTACCTACTTCTGCCAATGCAATAAAAACATCAGCCTATAATATGGATACCAGCTTCCTCATGAAATGGACCCACATCAAAACACAGCACAGAATCAACACATTATAAGAAATAAAAGTTCAATAAATATCATAGAAACAATTGCACCATGCCTATCATCCATACCATGCCTATCATCCATACCCCCACATCTAACACTTAATAAAAGCAAGAGAAAACCTAGAAGTCCTAAGAAAAATCTCAACAAAAACAACCAAAAACTAAAGATACATATCACACATACCCCCCATCATTGAGATTGCTGACAATCCCTACAAGACTATTCAAACTACTGCCACATTGTACCATGCTGATCACTGATTCATTATCCAAAGCAGAACAATTCACTAACTCAATATGATCTCATTCCAACCAAACTCATTAATTACCCCCAGTAACAATTGTACTCACGAATACTCCCCATTAACAGAATCAAATGCCATTTCACAGTCTCTTACTTTCAAAACACTCTCTCTGGTATCATTAACCATCTTTATATTTCATAAAACTAAAAATAATATGGCCCAAGGTCCATGACTTCAACTCACCATTAAACTATATCAATTACAGAAGTGGATTTCTATCATTCAATATCATTTCAGATTAGTAGAAACCAAAATTTACAGAGGATCTCAAACTGACTCCATTGACCAGCTCCATAGATATGGCTTCCATTATTGTTCCAAAGACATTTCCCACCACCAGCAGGCACTAGTATTCTCATAACCTTTGACTGTCCATGTGTGTTATTTAAAATTTTATATATTTGAGGTGCACCTACTAATTACTACTTTTCACCATCATGTAGTAAAACTAAACATTGTATTTGTCTTTTTTCCCTAGCCCTACAGTCATCATATTTATATATCATACAAATCATCAATTCAGTTTTTGCAACTAGCCCACACCTAATTATATTAATGGGTCATTTTAATCTGCATTGCCCAACTTTTACAAATAAATGGCTTCATCTCTTAAACTTCCCATTAGTGAGTGCTCAGGATTTTCTACCACCTGGTTCAATCACTTTTAACAACAACCAACATGCTACATTCACTGATCTATGTTTTTATTTGAACTTGAGGTTGAGTCAACAGCTATAACATTTAAGATTTTAATATACTAGCTACAAATCATATGTCTTTTAATAGGATACAATTTGTATCTTCATTTATAGTAATTGATTTATTTATTGATACATTAAACTTATTGGGAAATGTGCTATACAAAATTTTGAACTTAGATAATATCCATAAAATCACTTGTGTTTTAATTGCACATTAGTGCAGTGATAGATAATTGATTTAAAGTTCTTTGATTAAAACTTGCATCCTGAACATTTTTTGTAAGTGATTAATCACTATTTTTTTCATTATTTTTACATTTTTAATCACAATTAAAAATAAATGCGAGAATACTTGTATTATATGTCAATTTTGTTGCAAGCCTTATTAATTTAATAGTTGCACATATGATTTTAAACAACATAGTTGCAAAGAATTAATGGGGCCTAATTTGAAATAAAAATCCTTTCTTTGATTGAAGTAATTAAATTAGTTATAGTACAATATCAAGGTTTGCAATTTCATGAAATGATTCTGATAGGGACCAGTGAAATACAAATTTAATAGCAAATACATTATTGGGGGGAACAATCTTTGTACAATATATGCTGTATATGGTTTCATTCTAACATGTATACGCAGTTGATTGAAGAATCAGCCAATTAGAATATTAGTTTATCTAATGAGAAGTGAAGTTTATCTGGAATATTAAGATAGTAAATTGGTATTCAGAGAATCAATAAATTGATTGTCAGTAAGATCTTGTTAGGAGTTATTATATTATACAGGCCAATGACATTCATTTAGAGATAATAAAAATGAAGTTTCAACTGATCTGAAAAATTTGGAAGTACTATGGACTATATATCAAAATAAACTGCATTAGTCTTCTTTACCAATTTTATATTAGTTTGTTATAACTGTTATAATTCAAACCACCTTTCTAGTTTAATAAATGCTGGTAGATTTAATATTGGTTATTTATAATGTTGATAAAATATCTTTAGCCTATCTATACCTTGGTCAAATAATATTATGATTTGTATAATACAAGTAACTAATTGATGTTTTTTATTTTATTATATATAAGAGATAGATCATCATCATCATCAACCATTATCAATCCACTGTAGGATGAAGGTATCTCCAAGGTTAATCCATCTTCTCCAATCTTTAGCTTCTCTTCTCCACCTCACCCCTGCACACTTTCTTATTTCATCCATCCATCTCACATGTGGTCTCTTTCTGGGTCTTTTACAATCTCTTGGAATCCAGTTTAAGATTTCAATTGTCCATCTATTATCATCTCTTCTAGCAATATGTCCAACTCAACTCCACTTCAATCTTTTAATTTTTTCAATGAGGTCAGTAACACCTGTTTGTTCTTTTAACCATACATTGTGTTTTTGATCTCTTGTTGTTATTCCCAACATGCATCTCTCCATACCTTTTTGAGTGGTCTGGAGTCTCTGTATTGTTCTTCTATTAAGTGTCCGAGTCTCAGATCTATAAGTAAGAACTGATAAAACACATTTGTTAAAAACCTTCCTTTTCAAACACATAGGCATATTTCCTTTTAGTATCAAGTTATTTCTACCAAAAGCACTCCAACCAAGTTTAATTCTATGATTAATTTCATCCATTGTGCTTCCATCAGTATTAATAATCTGACCAAGGTAGTTGTAAACTGTTAACTTCTTCTAATTCATCATAATCAATCTTTATTTTAATATTTTGAGCAAATCTATTAAACATTACTTTAGTCTTTTTAACATTTATCTTTAATCCTACTTTCCTACTTTCATCTGATAACTCCTGCAACATTTCCTGCAGCTCTGAAGCATTATTTGCAAAAACAACTATATCATCTGCAAAATCTAAATGTATTTAAGTCATTTACTCCTTTAGTTTTCCATTTTAATCCACAAAATACTTCTTGCAAAGAGGTAGATACAGAGTAATAAATAAAATTACAACCTCAAGCAAGAAAATAATTTTTTTTTTTTAAAAAAGTAGAGTTTTCCTTTTTTTTTTTTTTTTAAAAAAAAAAATATTTAAGGAAAACGTAGAGTAAGAATTTTTGTTTTTGCTATTTATTGTATATAAACTTCTATACAATATAACTTAACTGAAACACAGGCTTATTATATACCTGTGTCTATATATGCAACATATAGGGTATATGAGCACAGACTTTCACATGACCCACCACTCTCCACTCTATCTAATAACACCATACACTCAAGCACATATATGCTGAAAAGATATACGTATTTCATGCTAAACCAGCAATCATCAGTTGGTCCAGATTATCATCTCCCACACATATATACTATAAATGCTCAAATATATATATTAAGATAGACATTCTTCATACTTTAATGGACATGTTCCAATCTACTACACACTCCAACTCTTCAACTGTCTATCCAATTGAGAATCTGATGATGGAATGCTCGAAGGCCACCCTGAGGCTGAGATTCTTGTCACACCCATGTTGACCTAAAGTCAATCTTAACCCCACATGTACAAGGACATAATCCATATAATACATATGCAAGGAGGAGCAGACATCTCTACAATGTAATAACTAAAACACAGGCTTATTATATACCTGTATCTATATATGTAATATATAGGATATATGAGCACAGACTTTCACATGACCCACCACTCTCCTCTCTATCTAATATCACCAATACACTCAATCACATATATGCTGAAAAGATAAATAGATTGGAGCCTGTCCATTAAAGTATGAAGAATGTCTATCTTAATATATATCTGAGTGCACTTATAGTGTATATGTGTGGGAGATGACAATCTGGACCAACTGATGATTGCTGGTTTAGCATGAAATACGGATATTGGTGATTATTTATCTTTTCAGCATATATGTGCTTGAGAGTATCAATGTTATTAGATAGAGTGGAGAGTGGTGGGTCATGTGAAAGTCTGTGCTCATATACCCTATATATTACAATATAACTTAATAAAAAAATTATACTGCATTTTTTTGTTGTTTATTCTTTTTATTTTATTATAGAATCAACTTTTGAAAAATATGTTGTAATATACCAAAGATCATTTTCATATATTTGCTTAGATGTCACAAACAGAAAATTCATTATTCATTATGTCTAATTTTTGAAAAGTCTACTTTTGAATCATATGCAGGTTTAGTTCAGCTCTACTTGATTAGATAAAGTTTATCTTATTATAGGTTCAAATGATGGATATAAAGTTGATTTCTTTTGAAACATTGTTTAGATAATTAGAATGTTCAGACTAATATAACAAAAGCATTAGCAACAATTTTTGCTGTGTTATTATTAAGATTATTAACCCAGGCTTTTGGTACAGTTATTTACATTATAATAACTATTAAGTTAATAACATTTCAAAAAATTTCTAATATTGTGCAAAACATGGCTCCTAAACTTGCACAGTAATAGTTGTGAGCATTTCTCAACAAAAGTAAACGAGTGAAAAATCATCTCAATGTTGTTTGAGTTATTTTATTATTTTTAATCTTTCAGAAATCGATTGATATATGAGATTTTAATTATTACTGCACTTTGGATTAACTGCAATGATATTTAAAAATTTTTTTTGAAGAATATTATTATCAACTGTTTAATGAGCATACACGCCTGGATATAGATGGCACTAGATGTTAAAATTATTTAGTAAATACCTTTACATATTTTTCTAAGACATTTTTAGGACACCAATAAAGAAATGAAATACAAATGAGTTCTGGGTTAAAAATGATGATCATTTAGAACTTATTTTTAGAACTAAATAATGAAATTAATGCCAGGAAGATTTTTTTTTTTTTTTCTAAAATTATTCACAAGTTTTATTACTTTTACTTCAAAATTGATGAAATCTACTTTCCATAGATTTCAGAATTAATTATTATTTTAGTAATACATATTCTGGTTATGTTACTATTATTTGTATTATTTAAGCACTGGAATCATTCATGTTCTGCATGAATATATTTTTAGTTTTATAAGTAAATGATGAAAATGTTTACTTAATTTTTAAAGGCAAAAGGATCAATTTCTTTTCTAAATTATTTTTTATTTTTTTTATAGGTGATAGTAATATATATCTTATGTACATATTTTAATGTGTTCTAAACGGTCTGCTTTAAATATCTGACTGAATATTTATTATGCAATATATAAGTGGTTTGATATTCTTTCAGTAACCTTTGAGTATCTAAATGGTAAATTAACATCAATAAAAATTTAGTTAACCAAAATGAGATTATTTTGATTTTTTTCATTATGGAATCGATCTAGAAATTTTGCTTTTGAGTCTCTCACTGCAGTAAAACCTATAGGAAAAGTAGGCTCTATAGTTACAATAAGAAACTTATTTAACCTCTAATTGATAATATCATTTATATCTGTTATACATTCAGTAATTAATTATTAGGTGACATAATATTAGCTCGATTTGAAATATAGGAATTTTGTGATACTTTTTAGTTTTTCAAGTGAAAATTATTAATTATATATATATTTATCTTAAAAACATTTTTAGAGAGGGGGGAAAACAATAATTTTATACTAATGTTCTAAGTTATTCATACTATATAAAGACTTCATTTTCTTGTTAAAAGTAACATCTTTATTATATATAAAATCAAATATTTTATGGCTCAGGAGATAGTAAACCTTTTGATCTCTGAAAGTGACGAGCTGGAGCCTTATTCATGAATTTTGAATTCAAAGTCTTCAACCTAGAAATGCAGTAAACCACACAAACTATTTATAAATTTAATTTCGTGAATAGATCACATCAGTTCAGCCTATTTCAATTTAAATACCAAAATATCTGGTTAGAAAAAAAGGTAATTATTATTAAACTAATTAAAACCCGCATTACTTTTTCTTTCATGTGATGCCAATTCAATAAAATCTTTATATTATAAATTGACGCTGATCTGGATTTTCAAAAGATTTTGTTTAAAAATTTAGGTTAAAAAAAGGAGTATGTGAGAAAACGAATCGGAAAAAAAAGAGCAAAAAGAGAGAGAAAAACTAATACCAAAAAGGGTCCTAAATCGTCTTCTGGGAATTATTAGCCTTATTTAACATTCAGATCTTTACCTTAATGGTTACAAATAACTGACGAGTGACATCTTCGACAGCTCGAACAGTTTTCAGCTTATAATTTAAATGAAATATTTGGAGTTCTTTTAAAAGAGAAATGCACATTTGTAATTACTTTGTAGCCTTTTTTATTACCAAACTGAAAAAACGATGTCTTTTATAAAATAGAAAATATAAATGAAAAAAGCATTTTCTTTATTAAATTTATTCTCATACATATATTTAAGACGATTAAAAAACAATAATACGTATCTATATGTGTGACTACACTTATATATATATGATTGCCTACAACTATATATATATTAAATAATGTTATTAAAAATACATAATGCAAATTAAAATCTGATTAAATTTCTAAATTACAGATTGGGTTAAATTACACTCATATACTAGTCACATCTTTTTTATTAATATATGCAACCAATAGTTTAAATTTTATCATTAGATAGCAATTATATGTATATTCCAAACTCGGAATAGTTTGAACGAAATAATCAATTGCTGTTTAGCGATATTTTTTCAAAGAAAATAAACCCGCAGAAATCCTTTCTGCCATTTTTAATTTTGTAAAAAGAGGACGGATTCTAGAGATATTTATGTATTATGAGGGGAGGATTCTATTAAAAAAACAAAACGTTTCCGATACAAATTTGATTGTTGTGTGTATCTTCATCATATTTGTATATGGTAGCATTTCGAAACTATAGTTTATTTATATGCATTAAAAAAGGAAAAAAATAATTATAGAATGAAAGTCTAAAAAAAAAAGACATATGATTTGAAAAGCTTAATGCGCTATGATGAATTTATCTATCTGAGGTTCAAATTAAGTCTGGTAAATGTCTAAATTTTTTTTCCAGTTTTAATAAGTTTAGATTAAAAAAAAATAGTCAGTTTAGTCAACCTTGCTTAACATCACATTCGATTATTGAACGGTGAATGAGTGTTTGATATTCAGCTACTTTTAACTAAAGAATAACGAAAGAAAGCTCTTAATTCTCATTCACCAAGTATTTTATTAGTGTAATAAGAATTGTTTTCTCCGTCACTGTTTCTTTTGGGGAGTATTAATGAGACCTTTTCTTTTTATTTTCCGTAGCAAATAATATAATCAGATCAATAATAATAATAAAAACTTTTTAACTTTTAAAACTAATGCTCAACAGCAACAACAACAACAAAGAGATAACTTCTAGAAAAACAATCTACTATTATATATCAAGTTAAATAATAGTAATTGAGTCAATGTAGTATGAAAGGTTGCTGTATCTTTTCTGTCTAGTTATAATTCTTAATATGATTCAAAAAATTACGAAAGCATGCACGCACACACATATAAACAACAATACAAACATTTTTAACATTTATACATAACTATGATACAATTTAAGTTAAAAATTATACGCATTAAAATATCAAAAATAATTAAAAAGGTAAAATAATGCAGTTATGAAAAAAACTTTGGAGTTGAGGGAGAGAAAGAAGAGAAAGAAAGAGAACAACATTTGCATATACATATATAGGCTGGCTATTTTAAAATACACACTCTAATATATTTATTTCGCAGAGAGCGGCGCTGAATTTTTTAGCCACGTGGGATGATTTAATATTTGGATACATGTGTGTGTATGTGTGTTACAGTTAAATATAGATAAGTATGAATAAAATATATTCACTTTGATCATTCTCCTTTTTTTTTCTTAAAAAATATGTATATTCTCTTTTATTCTTTTTGTGATAAAAAATATATAATGATGAAATACAAAAAATATAATGTTTGCATAATGTTATATTTGTTAATTTTACTCATGCAATCGCCCTTCCATTTGCACAATACTCATATCTACAGTTTTTCTTAACCATAATTATATAAATATGACATTATCAAGAAAGTATATATATATATATTAATTTTTTAACCAGATACTGTGTGCACACATACTAATATATATGTGCATGTGTAAAATACATGCTAATAATAAGTATTTACAATGTATACATACACGCAAGTATATGTGTGTGTTAAGACATTAAAATACAGTTTGTTGCTATCTGAAAATTTTAATATCCACATGACTTAGAATCAAATGTCACATATGTAGTGAAACTACTTTACTTGTTTGTATGGATAGCAAGTGATGTTATAATCGCAGCAATCATATTGATTTCACTATGAATTAGAAAATTAATCTTTTGTTTCAAAATAACTTTATTAAGCTAAGTTAATAGTAGACAGTAATTCTTCCAACCTAGAAAAAAACTGAAATGTTTTGTTTTCAAGTTTATATCATTTTATAATATGTTCCTATCTTCAGAAATATTCTTCTGTTTTCCCAAATTTAATGCTTTTTCAATCATTACTAAATATTTATTATACAAGATAGAAATGGTTTTACTAACTCTAATAGTGTAAACAATTCTAATGAATTTTTATTTTTACTATTGCATGAAATTACAATTGTTTTATTAATTAAATGGTCAACCTTAGCATTTTTATTTTTTTTCCAAAATAATCTTCATTTGCACAAAAAGTAAAATATACATTGTAATATAGAGTTCATGTTTACAATCATGTCTGACACATTAAAGACTAGTTAGTTATTAAATTAGATGATGATTACAGGATTAAAAATAAAATTTTATATTATGTTACTTATCAGGGGTGATCTAATTTGGCATATAAATCCCATGGCATGCAAAGTTTGAGTGTCATGAATAAATAATATACATGGCTATTGCTAAATATTTAATTGACTCCATGTTTTCTCAGCAAGGCTAGGCAGGCATGTTCTTAGATCACTTTCTTTAGCTTTATATAATAACTTTAAGAAAAGTCTTCAATAGGACCGGCCATCTTACATCTAATCTTCCATATGATAAAATTTATGAAAGTGGCTAGTTAGATGGAGCCAAAATTTTCATTTTTGAATGCATCATTAAGGTAGACACTTGAAGAATTGTATCCTGTAATCCTCTGTAGGGCAATAATACATAACCGAGTCCACCATTCACATTTATCAAATCTTCTACAAAGAGTACATATTGTATCAATGTTGTGTCCTCTCTGATTACAAAAGAGACATCCCAGTAGGCAAGGCTCCAAGGTTGACCTTAACCAAAAAATCCACAAACTTTGGTTCCAATTTCAGGAACTTAGTCAGTCTTATGAGACAAGGAATTGCAACTGGGAAAAGATTCTCTGTCCAAGATTTACCAGAGTGAACTAATTGATAAGAACTCCAGTATAATATTTTTTCATCAAACATGGAGCTAGAGCTTTTTATGCTATTAAAGACAGTAGTTAATTGTTGTTGCATCCAGATATTTTTTATGAGGGGGTGGGCGATCAGTGGGGATTATTTTTTCAAAACATATGGAACTTTCTACTTTTGCATTGTCTTTGAAAATTTTAACAAGGACATTGTAAGTCCTCTATATCAGAAAAAATTTTAATTGAGTGCACTCCTAAATCATTAAGATATCTTGGTTTTTGCAAGATATTAAGACTTATTGCTGGTGTCTTCCCTCCCCAGCACAGCTTTCTGCATAGAGATTTAACCTTGCAGATGAAGCAAATTGTTGGTGAAAAACCAGCTAGATAATAAATAATTTTTGGTAAAATCACAGAATTAAGGAGTGCAACGTTTCCAAACAGAGAAAGATAAATTTTAGATAGTGAAATAACAGTCTTTTCAATCTTTTAAAATTAATGAAATTTTCAAGTTTTTTCTCATGGCTTCTGGAGAAGAAGCAATACTAAAACCAAGAAATTTCTGTGGAGGAGCTTTTAGCCTATCAGATATTTGCTTCCCTGTCAGGATGGACAACATTGCCAACTTTGCTCCATTAATTGCCAGGCCAAATTCACATGCAAACTGGTCTAGGAGTTCCTCAAATCTAGAGAACTCATCCTGAGATGAAAGAAACACAACCACATCATCCATATAGGAAATATGGCATATGTTCTCTCTCAATAAAGGAATATAAATCCTTGGAAGGAAAAACTCGATGCTCAATAGCAATGGATTCACATAGACTATGAAGAGTAGTGTACTTAGTGGTGAGCCATGATGGTTGGATACACAAGGCCGAAAGATGGGAGCAACTCTTCCATCAAGTGAGAGAAACACTTCTCTGTTAAGGAGAAGGTTCTCAATCATTTGAAGATATGCCAGAGGCACTTGGAGTTCCTCCAGTACCCAAGTAACACATTGATTCCTGACACATTCAAAGGCTCTGGCAAAGTCAAGTTGAACTGCAACTGGCCATGGCATTTTTACCCTGCACACATGATCAACTAGGAGTTAAAATAGACTGACAGTGTCAGCAGTAGAGCTTCCTTTCTTTGCAAACTGATAGATTGATAATTTTCCAATAATGTTTGTTTGTATATCCTCTCTAATAAGGCCTTCAATGGTTTTAATAAGCAATAGCACCATAGAGATAGGCTGAAGATTATCAAGATTTTTTTGACCCTTAGGTTTTTTAACAAGCAGTGGGACCATGCCTATTGGGCAAAGCCCATTAATTTCTTGGCAGCCACTAGCCAAGAAGTCTACCATTTTTTAAATAATGGAGACTGAAAAGGAGTTCTGTCAGGGAATGATAAAATCTTTGAAAGTATTCTTGCTTCAATAATTTTGTGTTGATCAGAATGTTCATAAACAAAACATTTCCTGACAAATGAAATGCCAAGTGGTTGGATTTTTTTTGCATAATATTCCCAAATTCTGAGAAGCATGGAAGATCCTGTATAGAAGTCGTCTTGTATCTCAAGGGACCTATGTGCCTTTTATCTTCTGCTAGAACCAAGGGCCCATCTCAGGTACCTCTAGTCCAGCAATGTTGGTGATGAAGATATTGTCTGGCCCTTTTAATTGATACGTACTCAGCAATGGCCTTTTGTTTAGTCTTGTATTTGGATTTTAAATTTAAAATGTTAGGAATATTTTGTGCTTCATATGAAATATTTTTGAGATCACATGCTATGGAGTCCAGCTCATTGAAAAGAATAATTGAACCTTTAAATTTAGCAGTACAAGAATTTATTAACTTTCTTAGTGTCTCAGTAAAAGTCTTCCATGCATCTACTGCAGGGAGTGTTGACATTTTTGTTCTATAGAAATTGATATAAGCTTCAGAGATCAGTTTAATAGTGGCATTAAACTTTGTAAGCATGCAAATAGTCTTTGGCATCTCAATTATAGGTTGTAGAATGTTTCTTAGGATTATTTTAATCTCCAGAGCATAATAATCAGAGAACATAATGGGCCACAGATGAGCTTCAATTTGTGATGATAATGAAGGTGAAAAAAAA
Source organism: Epiperipatus broadwayi (assembly GCA_028023455.1). NCBI lineage: Eukaryota > Metazoa > Onychophora > Udeonychophora > Euonychophora > Peripatidae > Epiperipatus > Epiperipatus broadwayi. Next base: position 1,756,042 of record JAQFVV010000107.1, read on the forward strand.
AGTAAATCAATTAGTCAATGTGAAGATTTTGTATAAAAAGAGAATGCTTCATCATCAAAGAAGAATTTTCCATTGCACAGAGAGATTTATGTAACCAATATATATTCCCCCCCCCCACATTGAATTACTTTCATTTGATCACATAATTAAACACATTAAATCGTTTTTAGGTTTTGCAGAATTCCTACCTATTATTAATTTTATATTTTGAGACTATTTTAAACAAAATATAAATTTTCAAACTGACTTCAAATATTGTCACTATGATCATGACAATGTTAGAGTGCATGAGGTAAGTGCACCATAACAAAAAAATGGATAATTTACTGAACAGTAAAGTGCTTGTTAACTTTATAAAATTGTATTTTCTTTAATTTTTTATTAATATTTTTTCAAATACAGCTTAGAAAATCCTCATTTGGGAGAACTGATATCCAGTGATGTTTAATTGAATGTAAAAATGTACATAAACAATAAAAGGATATTTAAAATGTCTTTATTTTAAAAAAATAAACTAAAATAATCATATAGTTTATAGATCATGTGACATGTGATATAATAAATCTATTCAATTAATAAAACTGAGACACTTTATATAATTTTCTCAGCTGAGAATTGACCCAGAAATCTATTTTTTTAAAGTCCACTACTCTACAACTGTATTATACCATGTTGGAGATATTTTTAAAAAATATATATTTTGAGGTTGAGAATGCAATCTTAGAAGATTTCAATACAAAATATTTCACCTAATAGCATCTGTTCATAGAAAAGTCAAAACTAGATTACATTTATTTCTATATAGATGTTATTTTTATTTATAACACTGTTTTGTTTAAACAATTTGAATATAATATCCAAATTCATCTATAGCTTTAAGATGATAAGTTATAATAAAAATACTATAATATTCTTTAGTATAAATAGTTTACAATTTTTTATAGATTTGGAATAGCAGATGGTTAAATGATATCGTGATTCATATTAGAAACAAATGATGAAAGACCTAAAATTACTTACAAGTTTATCAACTCAATATTTTTCAGGAAATTTCAGATACAATGTCTGGGTTCAGATGTGTTATAATAATTACATGTTGCTTATTACAGTAATGTGTAAAATTTATAGAATTTTTATTAATCCAACCAATCAAATAAACATACATTTTATAGTTTAAAGCTAATATCTTAGCATTAGCTTATCTGTTTTTATTTTTGTACCATAAAGTATTGTTTAAGATCTTCATGATAGACAATAGCATATTTAACCTGTTGAATTAATTTTTTGATTCAGTAAATAATAATAGTAAAAATTTTGTCTAATAAATAGACATCCCTTAAATTTTATCCCAGACACAGAATTTCTTTAGTCGAATGAGTTACAATATTAATTCCACAATTTATATATATATAAACTTTTTCTATTACAACGATATTATAATATTTTGGTATATGGAAAGTTTTCTCACATTGATACAACTTTATGTACAGATTTAGACATAATAGGATATGACTTAAAACCAGTTAGCATTTTTCATTATGTTTTTTTCTATACATATTGTATATGATTATTTGCAAAAATAAAAGTAAATCATAGTCTCAATACTTATAGAAGCATGACATGGCACCCATTAGTGATGACGGTTCATCATATTATTATAGTAAACTGGCCATTACCCTTTAACTAGAGTTGATCTATATTGGATGAATAGCTAGATTGCTTTGGGCCTAATTATATAAGTCAAAACTTATGACTTGAAATATTGTAAGATAATTCACCAGTGATTTTGCAGATTTTTTTTTGCTAGACATAATCATAAAATCAATACATAATAAATCCTTATCTTGTAATATTGTGAATAAGTGCAGATAGGTGAGGGATCTATTAAAACATTATTTAACCAAGATAAAAACGTAATAGTCAAATTCTGAATATAAACTATGATAATATAACACTCACCAGACTTGTTTAAGGGAAATCTTTTTTTCATCTTTACCAAAGCCAAACAAATATTTCTAACCACAAATTAGAATAAACTTGAATATTATTTATATTAAGATTTTCTATCTATCTATCTATCTATCTATCTATCTATCTATCTATCTATCTATCTATCTATCTATCTATCTATCTGTCTGTCTGTCTGTCTGTCTGTCTGTCTGTCTGTCTGTCTGTCTGTCTGTCTGTCTGTCTGTCTGTCTGTCTGTCTGTCTGTCTGTCTGTCTGTCTGTCTGTCTGTCTGTCTGTCTGTCTGTCTGTCTGTCTGTCTGTCTGTCTGTCTGTCTGTCTGTCTGTCTGTCTGTCTATCTATCTATCTATCTATCTATCTATCTATCTATCTATCTATCTATCTATCTATCTATCTATCTATCTATCTATCTATCTATCTATCTATCTATCTATCTATCTATCTATCTATCTATCTATCTATCTATCTATCTATCTATCTATCTATCTATCTATCTATCTATCTATCTATCTATCTATCTATCTATCTATCTATCTATCTATCTATCTATCTATCTATCTATCTATCTATCTATCTATCTATCTATCTATCTATCTATCTATCTATCTATCTATCTATCTATCTATCTATCTATCTATCTATCTATCTATCTATCTATCTATCTATCTATCTATCTATCTATCTATCTATCTATCTATCTATCTATCTATCTATCTATCTATCTATCTATCTATCTATCTATCTATCTATCTATCTATCTATCTATCTATCTATCTATCTATCTATCTATCTATCTATCTATCTATCTATCTATCTATCTATCTATCTATCTATCTATCTATCTATCTATCTATCTATCTATCTATCTATCTATCTATCTATCTATTCACCTATTATCCCAACTACAACATTTCTAGTGATATTATTCTCCACACAGGTTAGTATTTAACACAGTGTTTTGAGTAATATTCTTATCCTATATTCTTCAGGTGTTACTGGCCTTAGCATAAACACTACCAGAACTGAAATCAAACCTGGACCTATATATTATTAAATATTAAAATTTTAAATTACTGCACTAACCAATTGAGCTATTGTGCCAAATAGTCCAACAAATAATAATAATCTATCTGCAACAAATAATTTACTGGTAAATTTGCACATTAATCAAGACAACAATATATAATTCACAATTATTAATTTGTAAATTTTTATACAATTAAAGCACATACACAATTGCATTTTTGAAATACTAATGACATCTAGTGAATAACTGTGTGATTTTGATATATGTACTGGTAGGAATCCTAGGATATTTTATATCAATAAATTAGTGCTAGAAAAAAGATCGTTTTGATTACAAAGGTTTTAATTAGTTTTATTTTTTTTGTTAATAATCAGGATTTGGAGATGCCTTTTAACGTCTACAACCAAAATAAAGCATTTTAATTATGGAAAAAGCTCTATTATTTAATGATATCGTTCCAAATTCGATATGTTAAAACAAATTCAGAGAAAGATTTAGAAATGGCAAACGAATATCATTTAGCTTTTTTAACATTTTTTTTAAAATTTGAATATTATCACAAATTTTAGGTATATTCACAAATGACAAAGTTTGATGATGATAATCAAAGTTATAATTTTATCACACTATTCTATTATCTAATTATTTTCTTCTTAAATTAACTAATCTATCGTAACAAATTTGTTAATTAAGATATTTTTTTTAAATAACAGGATTTAATTCTGAAGTAAGTTTTTTGAGAGTAATTTTGCCATAGGCAAGAATGATTTTTGTTAATAATGATTTCACAAAATTTCTTTTAGAACCTTCTGTATTTTAGAAAAAAATAAATCAGTTTTATAACTCCATAGAAGATTTTTAAATATTACAGGGCATTCTAATTATTTTTGATTTTATATTATTTTGTTTTAACTTTACATATTTTATGTCAAAGTAAAATATTCTACATATTGTATATGCACATATGTGCTTACATATACACACATAGATATATGATATACGGAAATAATATTTAATATTAAACAAAGAAATAATAAATATATAATTGTAAGTCTGACATGAATTTAAACAGAACTGCAAACAATTACCTAATACATGATTATATAAATTTTGTACTATCTTTATATTTATTTACAAAACATCACAGTTTTTATTAATTGTAAACCATACTAATATTCTATTGTGAAATGAATAATGTACAAGTTAGGCCTTATTAATAGCAGTCAAATACTCTTGGTAGTAAATATAAGCAAATAAGTCATAATACACAATAAAAATATTAGTGCGATCTAGCAGTAAACTAACTGAAAAATTACTAGAACACATTAAGTACCTTCCTTTTTTTTTTGTCTAAATATCACTTGTCAAAAATATGATTGCGTTAAACTTATATAATTTTGCATTATCAACTACCTATTAAAAACAATTCTGTATTTAGAAAAAAAAAACATTTAGGGTTGATAAAGTATTCTGCATACATTTTTCTGCTACCTATACCGCACTTCTACCTTTTTCATTTTATTATTTTTTTTGAAAAGTTTATTATTTTAAGCAATGTACCTGAGTATTATTGCCATTCAGATGTATCAAGATTTCTGCTGGTTACCATTTTATGAAATAAAATGATTTGGCATTAAATAAAATAAATTTATTTAATGCCAAGTCATTCCATTTCATAAAATGATGATCAGCAAAAAGCATTTATATGTATGTAGAATTACTTACTAACTTATATATAAAATTGAAATACCAATTTATATAACAGGAATAAAAGCAAATGCCATAATAATTATTAATGCCAAAAATATATATTTATAGTTTATCAATAGTTGACACAAAAATCTATTCATAGCAAAAACAACACCAATCTATTTTATAATAATTCTAGACAAATTTTATATAAATAATATTTGCTTAGTTTATGTGGTTGGTACAATGGTAGAGTAGCAGAGTTTGGAACTCAAGGTCCATAGATCAAGTGCTAATTAACTGCTTGATTATTTTTTAATAATTGCTTTACATACATGACCACAACATAAACCAGAAGAATAGTCAGTTTAGATAAAGCAACTAATTAAGCATGCATATGTCATTAGTGGTAAATTGCCATAGAGATACTAGTTTCACAGTCATTATTAAAGAATTTTTGAAAATTGGCTTAATAAAAAATTAAGATGGCTTTAGTAATAAATTAATATTGAATTAAATGACCATTTACACAATATTTTCACTATTATACAATATTATTTTAGCTAGAACTTAAGTATATTAAAGACCTATGTAAATCCTTTTTTTAAAAAAATATTCTCAAAATATTAGTTTCAGCAATATTAACTTAATTTTTAAAATGTACTAGTTAATATAATATATATATTTGTAATAATACTTTTGATTTAAATATATTTTTCATAAGAAATGGCATATCATTATTTATATACTAAATAATAGCATCTTAAATATTAAATAATGTAATTTTACAGACATGACAAAAATATTATATTTATAAAATACAAACAAAAAGTTCTATATTTTATATTTATTTGGTTTCTAATATTGACTGGTTTTTTCATACAAATTCTTTCTTTAAATTCTTTTAAAAGTTACAGTTTGTAGTTAAAATAAAAATAATAATCTTAGTAAAGTTATTTCACAATATATAATTAAATTTTTTATATAGTTTTGTAATTGTATTTAGTATTTCAAATTAGACAGTATGTTTAAAGTTATATAGTTCTATACACTTTTATTTATGTTTGAGATGATGATTCTTAATAATAATTAGTGATAAAAAGTTCAATGGCAAATTAAATAATCCAAAAAGAAGTTCAATGTATCTAGACATCTCTCAAATGCAGTGACAACAAATAATTGTGTCATTAATTTTTGGGCTTTTGACGTATTCTATTGTTCCAGCTGGTGAGTTTTTGGACAATCTTTCTCTTATAAAATCTTTATTTTGTACTAAAACTCAATAAATTGAACTTGATTTTTTTTAAATTTAATTTTATAAACAGATAATATTCTAAAAATATCACATTTGCCTGTTTTAAATATTTAAAAACTGACTTGAAAATATATCAATATACCATAAACATTATCACAGATAAATACATAAACACCAAATCTAAAAATTAATGAATTCACTTTTATTTTAGTTTTTTTTAATGTGAGTGAACAAAGATAGATTTATGATAACTTTATCAAATTCTGCTGTAAAATCTGATATTTTCTTACACAAATTACAATATTTTAAAAGATTTTAATGCCAAGTCAATTTTGACAGATAATGACATAATGGAGACCATCATTTTTTCCTTCATATTATGGTAAAGTTTATTAACTTACATTTCTAAAAATAAAACAGGAATGAATAAATTGAAAGTTTACCTATGTATTTCTTTATAATAATCAACCAACTAATGTGTAAGATTAATCAAAAATACTTTATAAACAGGCAAAAAATTAGAAACAGGAGAAGTGTTTTGATTTTAGCCACACTTTATAAGATGCTGATATTTACAGATTCCTTTTTCAACTTTAATATCAATAAAATTATTGCATTAAAACCTACTTTTTGAAAAAAAAATACTGGTTATTAACACTTTAGATCTATATTATGAAACAACAGCAACTTTTCTGAAAAAGTTTTCAACAATTTTCAATACAGGTGAGAGTTAATAAATTAAACACAGTGTATTTTTTTTATTATCTGCCTTCACACTATATTGAATTCAGTTTTCAATTTCAGTTAATTAAATTTGAATTATTTTTAAAATTGCATAAAATGATTTATGTAGTTTCATCTATTTTCAAATAAGAAAATAGAAAAATAAAAATAGTATTTCACACTTATTTAATGAAAACAAGTACTTGTTGACATTGAATTCCATAATAAAATTAACTTTTGAATTTGGCAATCATTTATATAATTTTAGGAATTCAATCAACCCAACAGTAGAATTTAATTAAAATAATCTTCCAATTAATCTTAAAGCATTTAAATAAAACAAATTAAGACCAATACAGGGATTTTAATTAATTAACTTGAAAAATTATAACTTTTTCAAAAATTCTGTCTATTTCAAAATAAAAAAAAAATTTAAAAGAAAATTTTATCATAGTTCAATTCATGTGTATTAATATATAATTTATGCAAAATATTTAATGTGATCATTACTGTAAAAATTGCATTACTGGCAATGAGACTGTATTCACTCTCTCAACCCTTATATATACAAATATTAATATAAAATAATACGCATACAGAGTTTAAACATAAAAATTTTAATAATACTATTGCACCATGTATACATTCAATGTTTTCCTATCATATTCATGATCAGTCTGCTGAGAATATTATTTTTTTGATGATTTGAATATTATTATTTGGTACTGATTTACATTACACTCTCTGCCATTTTGAATTCTAAGGACCACTCAAAACCACTACTAATACATCCAAGTGATAAATGACATCAAGTTGGATGTGTTAACAGTGCTTTTGGGCAGATATTAGAATTCAAAATGGTGGAGAAAGAGCACTCTAAATTAGTACCCTTTATAAAGGTTAGTCCAGACATGTGATCAGTGATGGTGCTTTATGCAAAAGTATGCCAAGAGGGGATAAGATGATTTTGCCAATACAAAGTATTTTCCAAAACCAGCAGAAGTTGGATCAAGCCAAGCTTATAATTTTGAAATATTAAAAGCTTATAACTTCTAAATATAAATTTTATTGCTAAATGCTCATAACCACATATCAAATAAATATAAATTTGATCAAATCAAGCTTAAAACGAATTTTATTAAAATATATGCCATATGTAGAAACATCTGCCTGAACACATTAATTCTACAGTTAATAATAAATTGGATTTTATCTTAAAATTAGCTAAAGAAATAATTGTCTAAAGTAAAAAATATCAATTTTACAACTAATAAAAAATTAATAAATCAGATTTTTTTTACCAAAGCCAGTAATGTTGTGTGTTTCATTTTCCAAATATTGTTATTTGCTGGAGAATGGATAAAAAAACGAAATGAGAGAGATTTATTCATTAATTTTCTCAAAAATGCTAATGCTACCTACAGATGTTTATCTTATTTAAAAACTAATACTTCTTTTACATTTGAAATAATCAACAAATTTTAATTAAAATCTGTAAATGTTTTTCTAAATATGTTTGTGTCTTCATTTGTTGGTGATAAAAGTCAGTTCTATATTAATAGATAAAAAATTATTTAAATAGATAAATAGACTTGTATCAATTTCAAGAGCCCACAAGGACCTTGTGATCAGATATAGATCCAAAATTCATGTCAGAAGATCAAATGTTAACAAGGTTATTTTTTTCTTATCTCTATTTTTTTCTAACTACACATAACAAAGGAAGTATGCGACAACAGAATTTTTTTCTCGTAAGAAAAAATCCAATTAATTGTAAAATTAATATGTTTTACTTCAGTCAATTTCTTTTTCAGTTGCTATATTTTAGAAGCTATATGCTTTTAGTATTTTGAAATTATAAGCTTGGTTTGATTAATTTTACACTTATTCAACATGTGGTTATGGGTATACACCCGGGTCTCTTTTTACGCAGACTTATTTAACACGATTTTGAAGTTACGTGATTCGTGTTTCACCGGAAGTCGATTTCCGATAATGCGCTATTACTTTAAGTAATAAATTTCACGCACTTACATTATATTGAAAGTAATAGCACATTATTGGAATTCGACTTTCATCTTAGTAATTTCAATATTTTCAGTGCTTTAAAATAGTAAGATTTTATGCAATAATGAAATTAAAATCATGATTTTCACATTTTATGTATACACATATTAAATTTTACAAGATTATAATGTAAATTTGTTCAAACATTGTGCATGTTAATTTTGCATTTTAAATCACATTCTGTTTTTGCTTTTAAAAAAAGAACATAATCAATTATTATTTTCTTATTAATGACACTAATCATTAACATGCTCTTAACCTTTTAACCGCTAATTTTATTATTGGTTGTATCAGATAAAAATCAAATCTTTTAATTGGCCAACTCACAAACTGAAGACAAAGCCTATTGTTAAAACATATTCGCCTATAATATTAAATTCAACTCAGATACGTTTATAAAAAGTATATTATTAATTTTTCAGGTTATGAAGAGAACGAAAGTTCTTTCAAAAATAAATTGCTATTTATTTATTCTAAAATATTCAATATCGGCAACATAAAAGCTATAATATAAACAAAAAGATCGACTTTTACGTTATAGAAAAGTAAATATTTCTTTTTACTACATCTTCAATATTTTTACTAAAATCTTCAATATTTTTCGAAAATAATTTTGTTTTTTTATTATTCTCTCTGAAAATACTTTTTAATTTTCATAAATATAATTTTATAATAATTTAAATCGTATTCGAAATGAAAATCTCAGCGTTTTTCTTTATTTTCTTTGATCAGGCAGTTTCTTTGTTCTTTCCAGCCAATCAGAATGTCTTTTTCGACTGAGAGCATGCTAAGAACCAATCACAAATAATGTTCCTTCTTTGTTTAGGTTTAAATGCGTTTTTTTTTATTTTTTACTTGTAAAATAAATCGGAAGATGGCACCATCTTACAGAACTTTTAAAAACGAATTCAATATGTGTTTAACGAATATTTTCATATAAAAACTGGCTGAGTTAGAGTGATGTCAGATGTCGACGAGGAGCCTCGTAAGAGGTGGGGAAAGAGTTAAATTCCAACGAGAGCTAAATGATTGTAAGTTTGGATATCGCGAGCTTCGTAAACAATTAATAAAATCATCATTTCAAAGATTAATTACTAATTACATTGTCACCAGAAAATCATAATAATTAAAACGTGTATAAAAAAATGTAAATTATGCATAAAAATATATTATTTTGAATAAAATTAAATATTATAGTTAAAAAAAGTTTGTCTTGTATCAATTTTTTTCAAATTTGAAATTTTTTATTAGTCATATTTTATTTCCTTATTTTTTTTTTTGCGCGAATTTTAAAGTAAAATTTTACATTGGTGCTTTGCTTTTACACGAATTTTGAAAAATCACAGACAGCGTCCCTCCTTTTTCAATGTAAGTTACATCTATTTTTGCACGATTTTGTTTGCACGTGTTTTCTGAGGAACTTATCTATTGCATAAAACGAGACCCAGGTGTATATTGTAATAAAATTTGGTACTTAATTTAAGTGTTAGTCTGGACAAAAAAATATTTTTTTTACAATAAATGTAAAATACTTAAAAGAGAAGAATGAATAAAAAAATAATAACACATATATTAATTAAAAAAGAAAAAGACATTAAAAAGTAAATAAACCACATACTTGTGGCTTCTGCATTTTTTAGATAATACTTTGTATTGTCAAAAACATTCTTCCCCAACCTGGAACTCTTCAGCATGAAGCACTGTCTTAACTGCATGACTGGATGAACACTTAAGTATCTAAACTTTATATTTAGAAATTATAAGCTATTAGTATTTTGAAATTATAAGTTTGGTTTGATTAATTTTATGTTTATTCAATATGTGGATTATTCGATGTCATTTATCACTTGAAGTCTCAGTGATTGTGTTTAGAATTCAAAATGGTGGAGTGTGCACTCTCAGTACTTATTACTTTTTTGTTCATTACATCTTCATTTTGTATAATGAATCACACCTCTTTTAATTTGCATTTGTAATCATTTCTCCTTTTACATATAACTCTAACAGCACTCAGATCACAGCTATGGCAATGTTCTTTCTCATGATAAAGAAAAACAAATGAAATAGGTGTTTCAGGCTTAATCTTAGATTTCTTATACATTAATGAGTGTTGAGTCATTCTGGTTCTATGATTTTCCCTAGTTTTCCCATAATATATATAAGGGCAGTCTTCTTCTGACTGCAGCTTAAAGCATAGACCTCAATAGACCATTCCATAAGATATAATGATTTTAATATATTGACACAGATAATGAACTACCTCAATCTTTAATTTATTTTTAAAAATATTAATTGGAAAATTATAAATCAAATTCAGGTTTGTCAATTGAATTAAGTTATATTGGTTTGTATTATATACAAACGCACACATATCAATAATAGTCTCTGATTAAAATAAAATTAAGACACTTTTATTTTAATTTTTAAAAAATAAAGAAATACTTTTATTTTAATTAAATGTATTTAAATAAATATGTTTTAAAATTTATGTGACAGAAACTAAACTTGATTAAATACTAATCTATAAAACTTTTATAATTGTTTTGTATTAAAATTTTAGGAAAAAGTTGTTTTAAGCTTTGTTCCCAGTTTTGAAAGTAATGAATTTTAATTAATAATATTTTAGGTGTCATCAATAAACATATATAATAGTTTAATTAAGAATTTTTATAACAGGAATAATTAAGGTAATTACTGCCTTATTTAATTAATGAATTTTCTAAATATGCTAGTTGTTTATTAAAGAAAAAAAATGTACCATTAGTCAAATTACCATCAATATGTGATTACACATCTGGAAAAGAAACACACTTTTCCAGCATATTAGCCATAACTTCCAGGATATTGAACACTGCTTGCTCTATATGGTTCATCAGTGTGCCAACTATTTTCATATATTCAATTGTACAGACATTCTTCTCAAAAAAAAAAAAATTCAGTACAATGCTCCTAAGAATATAACCCAATTGTAACCAAGATTGAAAATGAGGATAAATATCATATTAGACAAAAGGCACATTAATTTCCAGTAACAGAGAGCACCACTAGACCTATAATGTAGAACATGAGTTTACTGGTGAAGATTGAGTATAAATGTTTACAAAGCTGTGCAATCACTTATAGGCCATTAAATTTGTTTCTAGATCATAGAGAGCATTTTTCTGAAATATCATTTAGTAGAACAAACAATAATAAACAAATGCCATAACAGATCTTTAAGTACAAGAAAAATATGATCAAGTAGATATTTTTTCTCAAATGGTATCTATATATATATATATATATATATATATATATATATATATGTGTGTGTGTGTGTGTGTGTGTGTGTGTGTATTAAGAAAATCAAGTTATTCATAACATGACTTAACTCAATAAGCTTGTACTATGAATGTAATATAATGAGTGTGCTAATGGCTTCCAATAAGCTTTTCCAATAAATGCTGGAAGAAAAAGCATTTAAAATCTCTATCTAGAATTGTCTCTACCCGCAAATCGGTTTCAATCTGATGGCTCTCTTCAGTCTGGCACTAGTATTTTCAGACACTAGATCTAAAATGCCAACTCAAATGCAGTATTTATCTAATACTTAACTATTAAGTAAAAAAAAAATCTGAAATTTTCAGACATCTATATGTCTTCAAATCCAGCTATTTAACTTAAACAGCCATATGAGACTGCACTAAATTCAGATACACCATATATTAATAGCTTTAGAAAACATATTATAATAAATTTGTAGTACAAGCTTCTTAAGTTAAGTCACACGATGTATGATTTGATTTTCTTACTATTATAGTTTTGCTTTTGAGGCTTTGCTGATATTATATTGCTAAAGGTATTAATATATGGTGTATCTAAATTTAGTTCAGACCCATATGACTATTTAACTTAGATAGCTGGATTTGAAGACATATAGATGTCTGAATATTTCAGATTTTCTACTTAATAGTTAAGTATTAGAAAATGCTGCAATTAAATTGATATTTTAGATTTAATGTCTGAATATCTTAGTGACTCACTGAGCAGAGCCATCAGCTTGAAACTGGTTTGGGGATAAGAATAATTCTAGATAGATATTTTAAATGCTTTCCCCCCCCCAGTATTTACAGAAAAACTTATTTAGAGCTATTAGTATGCTCATTATATTACAGTTGTAGTACAAGCTTATTAAGCAAAGTCACATGATGTATGACTTGATTTTCTTACTATTATAGTTTTGCTTTTGAGGTTTTGGTGATGTTATATTGCTAAAGCTATTAATATATGGTGTATCTGAATTTAATTCAGTCCCATATGACTATTTAAATTAGATAGCTGGATTTGAAGACATATAGATGTTTGAAATTTTCAGATATTCTACTTAACAGTTAGCATTAGATAAATACTGTGCTTGAGTTGGTATTTCAGATCTAGTGTTTGAATATCCTAATACCTCACTGAAGAGAGTCATCAGCTCAAAACTGGTTTGGGGATAGGGATAATTCTAAAGAGAGATTATAAATGCTTTTTATTCCTTGCATTTATCAGAAAAACTTATTTAGAGCTACTAGCATGCTCATTATATATATATATATATATATATATATATACATATATATATATATATATATTGTACCCTTACTTCTTGATATATAAAATAGTTTACAATACAACTAGCTCAGTTACTTTATTATGCTTAATTAAAATTTGCATATTTATCTTTTATATACTTTTATATTATCATATCTTAATTAAATTTATTATCAATCATCAAAATCAATATAGTTCTAGATTATACTAATTAAATAAGTATTTATAAAATTATGAGACTGTGAAGTAAAGTTACAAAGTAATAAGCAGATTTACACTGAGTCAATATCTCCTAAAATACTGTCTCAATGGCATAAGAATACTACCACTACCTTATCATCTTACCACTACATCTATAGCATTCTTATGACTTTTAAATGAAATAAATTATCTTTAATAATACTAAAATAATTCCTAACTTTTAACTTAAAATATAATTAAATAATCTCAGGTTCCTATAAGTTGTATTTAAAATAATAATAACTCATGTAAATAAGTATGATGTGGGATTTTATATCAAACTTAAATACACCTAACTTATTTTAATAATAATAATAAATAATACTAATCTTAGAGTGTAATTTAATCTCATCTATTTCTATGATATAATCAATCATTAAATAAATAAACAATTATATGTATATCTTTTATTTTATATGGTATCTTCATTTTAAAATAGATCAAAAATCTTATACTTAATAATCTGTGGCAATAAACAATACTGTATTCTTATAATGTGCATTATAATCATCTTATGACCATTGTAATATTTATGTTCATGTCAATCAATTCTTATAAAATAATGTTAAGCAAATATGGTATTCAATTCTAAGTAATAATAACAAATTCATTTTGTGCAAATATTATGTTTATTTCAAATCATCTGATGTCAAAATGCTGTGGTGAAAAATAATGAAACTCGACACACTTTTAAAACAAATTAACAAATTTATTTACAATAACTTCAAATAAGAATTTATTTACACTATTTACAGTTTTAGAATTTAAGAAAATAAATAAAAATAAAATAAGAAATTACAAATACAAGAAGTTTATACTGTTACTAATTCATGTGCTTAACAAGCAATTATACATTCTTCAAATACTATACTAATAATATTATAGTATGTTTTCAAAAACTTAGATTTTTAAAAATAAATGTTAATAAACTTCCATTACAAATAATAATATATGTCAAAATTATTTATGTAGCATGTGTAAACAATGAAGCTCTACTAATTAAATAGTTACATTAATTAAGTATTATCATCTATAATGTATCATCATATATTTACTTTATTATTAATATTGCTTAATAACTTTATAAAATTAATGTATCTTTGTAATGTAAAACAAATAATTGACTATAATTATATTCCACTTAATGTAATTCCTGTTATATGTTTTATAAAATATGCATTCTATATCTGTATTATTCAAACATTAATATTTAAATCATTTATCAATTTTAAATTCATAAAACATTACATTAGATAAATTTTATGATTCCTTTCTGTGTAAAATCATTATTTTACCCTATGTGCTTTACTAACCTTTCTAATAAATTTCTATCTATAAAACATATTCTAAACTTATTTAAAACATTTTCCGGAAAACAAATATCAACTTCAAATAAAATATTCATTATCCAAATTACTCATACTATATTGTCTATACTTAGTAAACTTTTCAATCTAAATATAAGCCTCTACCTAAAACGTAACTTAACTTATCTAATAAACGGAAAATAAAATAGACTTTTAAAATCCTTTTCTGACTTGCAAAAATAAAATAATTACTTAGATAAATAATAAACATCATTCTAATACTAAACATAAATAAAATATCAAAATTATTTATGAAAGAATCATATAATTATTTCTAAGCTTCTTACGTAATGTTGTGTCATGTTTATATTATAAATTAAAAATTATGCATATTTTAATAAAATTCGTTGTTAATATAATGTATGTGTTTTCTTAAAATACCTATACATTCATCCTGTAACAACATAATATTTGGTTGATCTAAAGAAAAACATATTAAATACATCAAAATTATTATACAATGTTTTACCATAATGATAATAATGTCCAGTCTGCTATCCAGTATTCTTCGGAATTTGCAGCTTCAGAAAACAAAAAATAATACACATTCATACTCTCAACATTCATTAAAATATTCCGTGTTAAATTAATTATAAAATAAATTTATGTAATTAACTATTATATTATTTTTTAGTTATTATTTAAGTAATGTACCTATCCTACTTTTAAGAGTTTAATAATATTTAAATTTTATGTTAAATAAATAAAATAAAAGTTCATATTACGTATTTCCAACGACGTCTTCTGTTCCACCATAAAAGTTCTAATAAATCCTATGTACAAAGTCAATAGAACACTATTTCCTGTTCCGTTGAATCACGTGTTTCTTGAAAGTTTATAATAAAAATGATAACGTTCTTTTTTACAAAAAAAAATAATAAGTTTCCATAAATAAAAACCAAATAAAATTAAAAAAAAATAGTCTATAGGTTCTCTGGATCCAGTTCTTCACAAAATACCATTTAAAAGTTATTATTTCAACCCAGTTTATAACTGATAAAACCATTATTTAATTATTTCAAGTTAACTTGGTTTGACTTGGACGTCCATGTATTATTTACGTATTTTAAACAATATCCAGGTAAGAATCAATTTCTCTATCTATAACGACCAGCGTTTTAGATTACTAAAATATAATAATTTTATTATATTACGATTTTGAAATAATCATATTTATCATCTATTTGCCTTTTCAAATCATCAATATTTAGTCTTTTAAGCATAAAGACTTATCAAGGCAAGTATTTATTTAAAATTACTACTGCTTCTTATATCTTTCCTTAAGATATTTTTTTTACTTCCATAATTTGTCAAAATACTTTCTTTTACAGAAATATTTATATTTCTCTAAAATATCTATTAATAATAGACAAGAGTAATTTAACTTTTGAAAAACTATTTATAGTCCAAAATACTACTTTTCTCCATCTCGTAGTTTTATGTACTAATCCAGCGTCTGTTACTTTTATAGCGTAAAGTTTCTGATATATTTCTACAATACGTGATGTTCCCATGATTATTCGTACGTAAATTAAGTTTCGATATTGAGAAGACTAATAGGGAATTATTAAGTTTCTACTGCATACTTATCATTTAAAAAACTATAAAATTATATACAATAACACTCTTATGATTTTACAACTGATTTTAAGAGCGTTTATAAATTTACTTAGCTATTTTCTCAATAGCACAATCGACTTAGAAATTTAATTACAGAGAGCCCCCTTCAACAATTGAATCCAGCTTTTATACTAGAAGAGTCTCCACATCTGATTGGTACGTTTAAACAATCAAACTTTCTAGCTTATTTACATATTTACTAACACACTATTAAAAATAAAATAATAACTTATTTAATATTTAATATTATCACATTTTAAAAATAATCTTATCGTTTATTCAAATCTATCAAACATTTTAAAATATTCTTTCTCACTTGATTTAAATCTTAATTTTTATAAGATCATTTAAAATAAACTGAATCTTTTTAAATACGTTATATTTGTAAAACAATATTTTTAAAAATCAGATTTAATATTTTACATTAATATCTTTTATTTTTATCTCGTGATAACTCATGTATTATTTATAAATTTAACAACATAATTTTAAAATAGTTTTTTGCAACTTTATGAGAAAGCTTCCACGCATGTGTGTTTGTATCTCTAATTAACATCTGTTTTTTACAATACAAGAAACGCTTCCCATAATCTAAAAATAACTTAACAATTGCTTTTTTAAAATAAATATTTATTTTTTAAAATAAATAAGATATTATATCAGATTTTAAAATAATTATTTGATATGATTAAAATCAAATATTAATCTCAATTTAAATACTTATAATTTAAAATATTTTTATTCACTTTTAACATATATTTCAAATTAAATAAATATCTTTGTCTAATTTTAACTTGTCTTTTAAATACTTTATCTTTAAACATTTGTTATTAAATTTATTAATGCAGTATTACATCATAATCATCATCATTTTAAATATTTTCTCAATATCAACACAATTCACATATCAAATACTCATAGATTGCTTTAATTAAACTTATGGTAACATTACCACAAGCAAAGTCAACATCACACATTTTAAAATACTTCTTAAATTTAAAATTTTCTACTAGATTAGCACAAAACTTAAATGGTGACCCATACAAAAGGGCACATATTCCCCTCCTTCGGATAAAATTTTAAATTTAACCTCCATCTTTAACATCTTTACTCCACATTGATCAATTTTATCTTCCTTATCATCTAAACATTATAATAAATCATTCTATCACAAAGTTTTATAAAGCATTAAAATATCATTTTGAAATCTCACTTTTAAATAAACTACAATGACTTTCTTTTACTTTATGGATTAAGTTTCACTTCTCCTTCCTTATCTTTTAATTAGGTTACCTTCATTTCTCTAATATTTCTACAAATATCAAGTATTTAAATTCTTTTAAATACACCTTTACATAAGCTACTAAAAATACATATTATTATAGTTAATACTATATTTTAAACTACTCTATGTACTTTATTTATAACTTATTGCTAATTTCATTAGCAATCTTATAGATTATCATTTAACAAATCTACATATTTCTCTTTTAAAGAGATTAACCTGATCCCTTAAGATTAATCAATTTTATGATCACTACCATATTATACATTAATCCTTCATAAGATCCACTTATAAGTACTTTAAACATATGAGTTTTATACTCTCTAACCTTATTGTTTAGCTTTTTACTTTAAAATATCTATTGGAATAGCTAATTCCACTTTTATTTAGTCATTCTGACAAACTCATTTCTTTTTAAACTGTCATTTATATATTTTGTAAATTTCTTCAACTAAAACTTTATTCACTATGCTAATTTATTATATAATAAATTATTTCTTTATGTCAAGCATTATATTTAAACATGACATTAAAATATTTATTCATATTACTTTTGAAATTATAACTCACATCTCAGATGGAAATGGAATTAGGCTCCTGGCATTATAAGTTCCCTTTTCCCCATCTGGTGTGGTTAACATAAACGCATTCTCTCCTACTTTACAAGATATTCTATATGGACCTTCATATAGACTAAGAAATTTTTTAAATTGATTTCTTTGTAGGTTGCTAACATGGGAATATCTTATGTTTGTTTTACAAAAAAAAAAAAAATACTAATATAATATAATGCCATAATACATTATCAAATACACATCTTCTTTAAGAATTACCTGTCTTAATTATTAAATATCTTCCTCTCTAAATCTAAACTTTAATTCTCTCTCTCCTTTCTAATTTAATTTTTTACTAGTTTTATCAGCTGGTCTCTTCAAAATGGTAGTTACACCACTTGTAGAAGGCTGATTATGCAAATCATCACTTCTATCCCTATTTGCATTGTACTGTATAGACTTTTTAAAATATGGAGACATCTTATCTTTACCTTTATAATTAAAACTTCTCTTAAAGCCTCCAGAAGATTTTACTCCTGTATGGACACTAAGACTTGCTAATGGGTAATTATTTTTATCCCTATTTACTCTAAACTTATTATCAATAGATAACTCTGCTATTTCCAGTGCGTCCAAAATTTCAGAGACTCCTTCAATTGTCCCACGGTCAGCAACGATTAACAACTGTTCCACATGCTTTGGTAAGTTGTGTCTAACTATTCTGACAATTTGTCCCTCCGACAATGGACAAGCAGTCAAAGTCTTCAAACGAACGGCTTGACTTCTGAAAAAACTGGTGTAGCTGCCTTTGCTAACTTGGTACTTATCTTGGGTAATTTGATACCGAACGCAATCCTGTTTGTCGGAGTTCCAAAAGCTCCCAATAATAACACATTTGAAATCACCATATGTCATTGGCTTCACAAACAGGGATTGCCACCAATCTTTAGCAACTCCATATAAATGATTGCTACACACGGCTACTTTCTCCTTTTCAGACAAAGAACATATCGAAAACAATTCATCCAAATTGTTTAGAAACTCCGAGTGATTTTCCATGTATTCCCCTTTAAATGGTTTAACTTTCATAAACCTTAAGGCCATAGAATTATTTGAACTACCCTCATGACTAATTACTTCTCTAGTTGGTCTATTGTCAATTTCCTTCACAAGAGTATTGTCTGACTGATTATTATTATTACTACTTGGCTTAATTAACTCTATATTATTCATTTGTGAAGAATCAACATAGTCAACATATGCTTTACTACTTATTTTTCCGGTAAACATTTCTGCCTTGGCATTACATATACTTTTCATTTCCATTTGATCATATACTTGCTGAAATTTTCCTTCTAAGTCCATCTGTTCAAGCACTTGCTTCACATACCCTTTTTGCTCTTTTCTGAACTCATCTAGATTCTTGTCTAAAATTTCTTTATAACTGTTATTACTTTGTTCTATCATTCCTGCATGATCCTTTATATCCTTCTGAATACGTTTTATATTTTCTCCAACTTTCGATCGATATTTATTTTCATCGACCTTTTTAACATCTATACTCTTAAATTTCTCTACTAATTCCTGCTCTATTTCATTTTTTATGTCCCTTTTTGTCTGAATTATAACACTCTTAACATCTTTGATATCTTCATTAAGATTACTAACTTGGTTCTTCACATCACCAATTTCAGTATTAACTTTTAATTTATAATCCTCAATTTTTAAGGTTAAATTATTATTATTGATTTTACATTGATCAATAGATTCAGCTATTTGATCTCTTAGACCTTTGATTGTGTTTTCTGAAAACTCATGAAATTTTCTTTCTAGCCTTTCTTGATTTCTATCATCAACTTTTAATATTTCTAATTTTAAAGACTCAATTACTTCTTCATTTTTATCAAATCTTATATCTATATTATCCATTCTATCTTCCATTTTTTTATTAAAATTCATTACAACTGCAAAATTATCCTTTATTTCTGCTTTAAGAGACTTACTCTCCTCTTTTATTTCTTTCATTTCTGCTTTTATTTCTTCTTTTAAAGATTTACTCTCCTCTTTCATTTCTTTCATTTCTGCTTTAATAGAATCAATACTTTCTTTTAAAGAATCAAATTTAATATTATTTTTATTAATACTTTGACACATTAATTCTAAATGTTTCATAATGTCAGACATTGAAAAGTTATCTACTCTTTTCTCAGCTTTTACTATTTCTTTTCTTTAGTTTTAAAAATTATCTCTTCCTCTTCCTCTATTTCACTATCCATATTGGAAGTATTTTCTAATACTATTTCTGAATTTGCTGATTTTTCTATTTCTCTGCTCTCCCCACAACTATTATCTTCTACAACAAAATTTGACATTTCAACTCCTAAATCTTTATCCCAATTATCCATTTTTTTATTTTTAAAATTCAATCCTAACAATATGCAGTACTTATTATTTTATACTTTTTTAAAATACAATTCCCCATCAACCTTCCCATCTCCACTCAACTCACTTTTACAACTAATCATATAATAGTATCCTCAAAAACTCTACATTACTTACTATTAAATAATTATATAAATTTCAATAACAAAATTGTGTCATATCATTTATTTTTACACCTATGACCCACAGACAATTTGTACATAATATATAATATTAAATATCCATTTAAAATATTTCAAGAATTGATATGGTCACATTATAATATAATTATTTGCCACATTTCTATAATTTATTGTTTTATTAACTTAAAATCAACATAGTATTTAACTTCAAAGAATAATCATATTACAAATACCACATGAAAATATAATACTCTACTAATGAAATTTTTATTTTAATTTTATTTTAATTTTATAATCAACATCTAATCAATTATAAATATTATTATAAAATACTAATTATACTCATCACTTTATTCTCCTAACATATACTAATCCTAAAATTATATATCTTAATCCTTAATTAAATTTTTAGCCTAAAACATTGTGGCCACAAACTTTCTTGACCACCTATCGGGCTGATAAAATTGTAACTTTAACATATCAAACCGATAACGTTTAAACATCTAAATCCTACTTAAACGTATCATGCCAATAACGTTGAGCGCCAAAATCTTCCTACCCTTTGTACCCTTACTTCTTGATATATAAAATAGTTTACAATACAACTAGCTCAGTTACTTTATTATGCTTAATTAAAATTTGCATATTTATCTTTTATATACTTTTATATTATCATATCTTAATTAAATTTATTATCAATCATCAAAATCAATATAGTTCTAGATTATACTAATTAAATAAGTATTTATAAAATTATGAGACTGTGAAGTAAAGTTACAAAGTAATAAGCAGATTTACACTGAGTCAATATCTCCTAAAATACTGTCTCAATGGCATAAGAATACTACCACTACCTTATCATCTTACCACTACATCTATAGCATTCTTATGACTTTTAAATGAAATAAATTATCTTTAATAATACTAAAATAATTCCTAACTTTTAACTTAAAATATAATTAAATAATCTCAGGTTCCTATAAGTTGTATTTAAAATAATAATAACTCATGTAAATAAGTATGATGTGGGATTTTATATCAAACTTAAATACACCTAACTTATTTTAATAATAATAATAAATAATACTAATCTTAGAGTGTAATTTAATCTCATCTATTTCTATGATATAATCAATCATTAAATAAATAAACAATTATATGTATATCTTTTATTTTATATGGTATCTTCATTTTAAAATAGATCAAAAATCTTATACTTAATAATCTGTGGCAATAAACAATACTGTATTCTTATAATGTGCATTATAATCATCTTATGACCATTGTAATATTTATGTTCATGTCAATCAATTCTTATAAAATAATGTTAAGCAAATATGGTATTCAATTCTAAGTAATAATAACAAATTCATTTTGTGCAAATATTATGTTTATTTCAAATCATCTGATGTCAAAATGCTGTGGTGAAAAATAATGAAACTCGACACACTTTTAAAACAAATTAACAAATTTATTTACAATAACTTCAAATAAGAATTTATTTACACTATTTACAGTTTTAGAATTTAAGAAAATAAATAAAAATAAAATAAGAAATTACAAATACAAGAAGTTTATACTGTTACTAATTCATGTGCTTAACAAGCAATTATACATTCTTCAAATACTATACTAATAATATTATAGTATGTTTTCAAAAACTTAGATTTTTAAAATAAATGTTAATAAACTTCCATTACAAATAATAATATATGTCAAAATTATTTATGTAGCATGTGTAAACAATGAAGCTCTACTAATTAAATAGTTACATTAATTAAGTATTATCATCTATAATGTATCATCATATATTTACTTTATTATTAATATTGCTTAATAACTTTATAAAATTAATGTATCTTTGTAATGTAAAACAAATGATTGGCTATAATTATATTCCACCTAATGTAATTCCTGTTATATGTTTTATAAAATATGCATTCTATATCTGTATTATTCAAACATTAATATTTAAATCATTTATCAATTTTAAATTCATAAAACGGAACATTAGATAAATTTTATGATTCCTTTCTGTGTAAAATCATTATTTTACCCTATGTGCTTTACTAACCTTTCTAATAAATTTCTATCTATAAAACATATTCTAAACTTATTTAAAACATTTTCCGGAAAACAAATATCAACTTCAAATAAAATATTCATTATCCAAATTACTCATACTATATTGTCTATACTTAGTAAACTTTTCAATCTAAATATAAGCCTCTACCTAAAACGTAACTTAACTTATCTAATAAACGGAAAATAAAATAGACTTTTAAAATCCTTTTCTGACTTGCAAAAATAAAATAATTACTTAGATAAATAATAAACATCATTCTAATACTAAACATAAATAAAATATCAAAATTATTTATGAAAGAATCATATAATTATTTCTAAGCTTCTTACGTAATGTTGTGTCATGTTTATATTATAAATTAAAAATTATGCATATTTTAATAAAATTCGTTGTTAATATAATGTATGTGTTTTCTTAAAATACCTATACATTCATCCTGTAACAACATAATATTTGGTTGATCTAAAGAAAAATATATTAAATACATCAAAATTATTATACAATGTTTTACCATAATGATAATAATGTCCAGTCTGCTATCTAGTATTCTTCGGAATTTGCAGCTTCAGAAAACAAAAAATAATACACATTCATACTCTCAACATTCATTAAAATATTCCGTGTTAAATTAATTATAAAATAAATTTATGTAATTAACTATTATATTATTTTTAGTTATTATTTAAGTAATGTACCTATCCTACTTTTAAGAGTTTAATAATATTTAAATTTTATGTTAAATAAATAAAATAAAAGTTCATATTACGTATTTCCAACGACGTCTTCTGTTCCACCATAAAAGTTCTAATAAATCCTATGTACAAAGTCAATAGAACACTATTTCCTGTTCCGTTGAATCACGTGTTTCTTGAAAGTTTATAATAAAAATGATAACGTTCTTTTTTACAAAAAAAAATAATAAGTTTCCATAAATAAAACCAAATAAAATTAAAAAAAAATAGTCTATAGGTTCTCTGGATCCAGTTCTTCACAAAATACCATTTAAAAGTTATTATTTCAACCCAGTTTATAACTGATAAAACCATTATTTAATTATTTCAAGTTAACTTGGTTTGACTTGGACGTCCATGTATTATTTACGTATTTTAAACAATATCCAGGTAAGAATCAATTTCTCTATCTATAACGACCAGCGTTTTAGATTACTAAAATATAATAATTTTATTATATTACGATTTTAAATAATCATATTTATCATCTATTTGCCTTTTCAAATCATCAATATTTAGTCTTTTAAGCATAAAGACTTATCAAGGCAAGTATTTATTTAAAATTACTACTGCTTCTTATATCTTTCCTTAAGATATTTTTTTTACTTCCATAATTTGTCAAAATACTTTCTTTTACAGAAATATTTATATTTCTCTAAAATATCTATTAATAATAGACAAGAGTAATTTAACTTTTGAAAAACTATTTATAGTCCAAAATACTACTTTTCTCCATCTCGTAGTTTTATGTACTAATCCAGCATCTGTTACTTTTCTAGCGTAAAGTTTCTGATATATTTCTACAATACGTGATGTTCCCATGATTATTCGTACGTAAATTAAGTTTCGATATTGAGAAGACTAATAGGGAATTATTAAGTTTCTACTGCATACTTATCATTTAAAAAACTATAAAATTATATACAATAACACTCTTATGATTTTACAACTGATTTTAAGAGCGTTTATAAATTTACTTAGCTATTTTCTCAATAGCACAATCGACTTAGAAATTTAATTACAGAGAGCCCCCTTCAACAATTGAATCCAGCTTTTATACTAGAAGAGTCTCCACATCTGATTGGTACGTTTAAACAATCAAACTTTCTAGCTTATTTACATATTTACTAACACACTATTAAAAATAAAATAATGACTTATTTAATATTTAATATTATCACATTTTAAAAATAATCTTATCGTTTATTCAAATCTATCAAACATTTTTTAAAATATTCTTTCTCACTTGATTTAAATCTTAACTTTTATAAGATCATTTAAAATAAACTAAATCTTTTTAAATACGTTATATTTTTAAAACAATATTTTTAAAAATCAGATTTAATATTTTACATTAATATCTTTTATTTTTATCTCGTGATAACTCATGTATTATTTATAAATTTAACAACATAATTTTAAAATAGTTTTTTGCAACTTTATGAGAAAGCTTCCACGCATGTGTGTTTGTATCTCTAATTAACATCTGTTTTTTACAATACAAGAAACGCTTCCCATAATCTAAAAATAACTTAACAATTGCTTTTTTAAAATAAATATTTATTTTTTAAAATAAATAAGATATTATATCAGATTTTAAAATAATTATTTGATATGATTAAAATCAAATATTAATCTCAATTTAAATACTTATAATTTAAAATATTTTTATTCACTTTTAACATATATTTCAAATTAAATAAATATCTTTGTCTAATTTTAACTTGTCTTTTAAATACTTTATCTTTAAACATTTGTTATTAAATTTATTAATGCAGTATTATATCATAATCATCATCATTTTAAATATTTTCTCAATATCAACACAATTCACATATCAAATACTCATAGATTGCTTTAATTAAACTTATGGTAACATTACCACAAGCAAAGTCAACATCACACATTTTAAAATACTTCTTAAATTTAAAATTTTCTACTAGATTAGCACAAAACTTAAATGGTGACCCATACAAAAGGGCACAATATATATATATATATATATATATATATTGTATATATAAATACAGTATATATATATTTCTTCCATATATATATATATATATATATATATATATATATATATGGAAGAAATATAACCTTTTAGTAATTTATGAGTGAAGTCTTCTTATTTCCTGACTTTAATCTTGGTCATAATCAGGTTATGTTGTTAGAAGAGTTGTAACAAAGTTTTCCTTTACTGTTAAGAAATGCATCTATTTAATTGCATACACAAAGATAGTTAAAAAACTGTTGGAAGAAATTTAGTAAGCAAGCTTTGACATTCTGATGATATGGTTATTTGTTGGAGAAGTGAAATTCATTTGGAGATGCTTAGATGCATATAGTTATTAATTTGACTATTAGTAGAGATTTGGTGTACATCATGATAAGCAGGCAGAAGCTATGATCAAAAGAAAAAGCAGAACAATTAAAAGTATTGCCTGAGTTGTTATTTTATGTCTTCCAGCTTTGTGGAAGACATTTTTTAAAAATTAATTCACAAGCCCAGATGTTTTCAAAATTTGTTAATTAAACAACCAGTAATTTACCTTAATTATCACTGCTTACAAAGTTATTTAATTAAGCCAGATTACATGTTTATAGATGACACCTAAATATTATTAATGGAAATTCAACATTTTCAAAACTAGGAACAAAGTTTAAAAAATTTGTTTTTCATAATATATATATATAAATTAAATTGCCTTTAATATTGTAATAAAAATGTTTTTAAAATATACAGCTGTCTGAAAGTCATAAGAAAGTGAGGTAATTGAAAGATGAACATAATATAATGATTCATTTTAATAAAATATATAAAATCAAAGTAATACATGATTTTTTTTACTAGGGTGTGAATTAGAGTAATGACTTTTTGGGGCTTGACATTTAAATAACAATGTTTGATAACTTATTCAAATGGCTGGATAATTTGTAGTTTAGCTTTGTTTTAATATATAATTATTTTTTAATTTAAAATAAAATCAAAAAGACTAGTAAAATCAAATAGTGGCAATGAAAAGAATTTTAAGCACTGCCATCTTCTTTTTGATGGATTCTTTCTTTATATTTGTTTTTGACATGTTTTGTGATGTTATTTCTAAAACATTTTGAAGATTACTAAAAATGTTATTTTTTCAATCTTACTAAGATTCATGATTGTATTTATACAATATTTGTGTAATAATTATTAAAAATTAGAAGTTTTTACATGTATACATTATATTTTTAGTAATAGAATGTATTGACTTTTAGGTAAATGTTAGCAATGATAATCATAGCATTTTGTTTTAAAATAATTTCAGATATTTTAATAATTAAAAACAATTTTATTATTTGATAGATTTATCAGAGACTAATATGTTTATCTTTACATTTTGAAAACAAATTTCAATTAAAAATGCTTTTGTTCAATTTCTGAATTTACTCTGCTCTACCATGCATTCAATGATGAAGATATCTTTTGTTGTCATTATGATTTTTTTTAATATTTGCAAAGTTCAAACATAAATTTTCAGAATTTATTTTACTATCAAATCAAGTTCAATTTATTGAATTCTGATATAAAATATCAATTTAATATTAAAATCAGATATTGAAAGCTCACAAAAAGTCTCATCAGGGGGAACAATTAAATCTATGGCAGTGATGAAGAATTAAAAAATAACATTTATTTAATTAGCATATGGATTTTTTAGACAGCTAAACATGTAATGGCTACAATGCAGTTTAGTCATGAAGATGCCACAAGCTATATTTCAAACTATTCATAAGAAGAATATTTGTTTTATATAAATATCATTTGAAATTTGAATTTTTTTTATTATAAGCATTATTTATAATTACTATTAAAATGTTTGCCTAAATAATTAAAAAATATAGCCATAAAATCACAAAATAAAAAAAATGAAATTACTTTTCTTTAACTAGATTGAATTAATTGCTTTCTTATTATCAGCTATTATAATGAAATAAATTTGCTTTTTATTATTGTTTCTATAGTTACAACAATTGTTATAATATTCATTTTAAACGTAGCAATAAAAAGCAGCCATTTGAAAAAGAAACAAATTATAGCCATTTAGCATACAAGCAGTAGGAAATATCAATCTTACTAAAAAGTTAGGCATAACATTTAAATTATGCTAGCTAAATTTAAATTAATTTAATTTTTGTAAAATAAATACATATTAAGGAAAGCTTTGAAATGGATACTTGCTCAATTTAAAGATAATATGAAATTGATGCTTTTGCAAAATTGATAATGGTATAATATATTACATGTAACAATTGAGAATTAAAAAAAACCTTTAGGGATTTTAATCAGAAGTTTGATTCACTATGACTTTATAGATTTTTCAATTTTGAAACTGTAATTATAGATTGAACAGTCATTAACAAAGTGTTTCATAATTTGTATTTGCTCACATTTATAAAAATAAGTGACAATTAAATTACACTTATGAAACAGATGATCTCAATAATCATGGGTTGTTTTTCATATGTTGATGAAATTTTTATTGTTTTTCGAAAAATCAAACCCAGCTGGCTTTATTGTTCAATCTGGAAAAAGAAAGGTATTTGGATAGTCATAAAAAATCTATTTTTTTAGAACTTTTTTTTTATATAAAAAGCATAAAAATGAACTTTATTTTTTATTTATTAATACAAATATTATTGAAATAAATAAAATCAGATTGTAAATAGAAAAAATAAACTTTCATAATAAATAAAAATATACTTTATGAATTGTCCAATAAAATGTAAAAATTTCTTGCCGCATTGTGCAAATAGTGACTGAAAGTAAAGTTGTTTTTTTCTCTGATTACAGCTACTACCTAGATAAAAAAATTAAAAAAAAAAACTAATGTAAAATTCAATATTACTTAAAATATATTATTGAACAGGATAAAAGTTAATTAAAAATTAATTAATATAAAATAATATCCAGAACAAAAACATTATAAACAAAATTATAAAGACAGCTCAACTTTAGTCCAAGACCAAAATAATTTTGACTTAGAAAAGAATAAAAGTATTTTCAACTGTCAACTGTTAAAAGTAGGTAAACACACTCATATTACACACATGCATATATTTTTAAATCTGTTATTATCAAATGTTTTTTTATTCAAATAAGAAATCAGAAAAATATAAGAAATTTAATAGCATATTTCGATTTCATCAAAATTACTAGCTCATTTTTACAATGTTATATTTAAATACTAATATATCTATACTATCTTACTTTGCAATGAATAATAACCCCCTTTTAAATCTGAAGCATTCAATATTTTTTAAAATTTTGTTACATACTTTAATTATAAATTAGAGATCAAATATGTCTAATAAACAGAAATCAATGCATAATTTCTTTAACTTATATTAAAATATATCTTTTTACTTATATACTATGCATACTCTTTATTTATACCTTATATAACAATGATAATTGGGAAGTGAGAATGATTTGGATTCATATGAATAAGTTTGATTCAATCAAAATAATATATGATTTTTTTTTACAATTTACTGATGTTTATGTTTGAAAGAAATAACATTTTCTACAAAAGATCTAATTTAAATATTGGTTTCAAAACCCTTTATTGGACTATAAGTTTACAAAACAGTGTTTAACACCAAATACATAGGATAGAGTAATACTATGAGATTTTAAACAAAGGAAGATATGTGGTTTTTATTATATATTCTGTATTCTTATCTCATACTAGAGATGGGAGAAATTACAAATCTATGTGTAATGATAACATCTTTCTATGTAAACTATATCATTAATGTCTTTTTTGCTTTTAATTATCTGGTTATCATTTATAATAGGAAGTCATATCATCAATTTGAGTGAATTTGCATTAGTGATCATGTGTCTGAATAAATGTTATTTGTTGAAAATTTTGTTCCAAAATATATTAGGGTGTCTTTTAATGTCTGAACCATACATAAATGTATATCTGCTACCCCATAATGAGAATAGTATAAATGTGCTAGCCCAAATATGTGCATAAATAACTTTCTTAAATGTATTGAGAAATGTATGTATGTTATAATCTTTATTTTTAAATATTTTGAGGATATTGCACTGAATATTATTAAACATGGTGCACACAAATAGAAAATGTGATTGTGCTTCTGATCCTCTCTGACATAGCTCACATATGTCTTCAATATTAGGGAAATTCCTTTTATATCTATAAAAATAAAGGGTGGGAAGTGCTTCAAGATTTAGTTTTCAGAACAAATAATAGTATTTTGGCTCTAATGACTAGTATTTGAATTTATAGTCAACTGCTTATTGATTACATTCAAAGAGGGATTGTTATTATCATTGGATGGGGATGAACAAATTGAATATACATCCTAGTAGTTGATTTTATTCATGGGAGGGAAATATATTAAATTGGGAATACATAATAAAGGAGGAATTAGCTTATTACAGTAATTGCATATAGGTGGCAGCTTATCTGTGGGTGTAATTTTAAACATTATTTTTAAATATAGAAATATCCTTGCACATGATATAAGGTTAAGGATTTTTTGAATATGGAAAGTTTTTATAGAATGTAAACCCAATCCATTTTGAGATAGAGGGTGCAGAATCTTACTTAGAGATATTTTGACACCATTTTTTTCCTCACAATAATTTCCTACACATTGAGTAAATTTTAGATGTAAACACTTTTGTGCATATTATTACAGGGGTATAGTATGTATCCCATATCATTATTAAGGAATTGAAAAGGGCCACTTTGGCATAAAGTGATATATATATATGATTTGGAAAATAATTATATTTTCAACTTTATTCATTAGTTTTTCTTGTATCTGTGATCGCATTTCAGAGTTACTCAAATTAAAAGGAAATCCCACAAACTTCCCAAGAATATAGATCATGCACTGGATTTTTCTAAATTGAACTCCAGTTTATATTTGTCTGAGTAATTATTTAGAATTTTTATTAGTTTTGGTATCTGCTTTTAATTGGAAGAAAGATTGTTATGTCATCCATTATGCAATGCATGAAACATATGACTTCATTCCAGGTATAAAATGTAAATAAAAGTGCACTTAATGGTAAAAGTTAAATTGAATGAATAATGGTGAGTACTTCCCACTAAGAGTTATCTGAATTTCTTAACTTAGAAGATTTCTAGTCAAAATTTATGCCCTAGGTATTGATGAATCTGCTAATGCATTAATTAAAATACCATTTGGTGTTATACTGTCCATATTTTTGGTTGTTTCTGATTGTATTGATTATCGTCTTATATAAAAATGCTGCTCGCCTAGTTGATGAACTTTTCTTTGCAAACTGGAGTTTTGACAACAATGGCAAAATATAAGGTTCAATTCTATCTTTAATCACTGAAACCAGGATCTTAATCCTAAATGGTCTCAATAATATGGGTTTGAGGTTTTGGAATGTGGTTATATTTTCTTTCTTCTTAAACAAATGGAACCAGTATGTGAGAGATTGTCTTTGTCAGAAAGTTAGCTAAATTTGTCAGGTATTTTTGTTGTCAATTGATTTAAATGTCTGTATAAAAAACAAGATATTCCATGTATCCCTGGATGATATGAGTTTGGCAGTGAAGCAAAATTTTCTTCAAACTCTCTTGGTACAAAAGTTATATCATCTTCTGGTAGTCCCAGAAAGTTTTGTGAAGTGTTAAATATTTCTACTTTTTGCAAATTATTTTTGTCATATGAATAAAGTGGCTCTAGCATGTTGTCACCTGCAATGATTTGTTCTTCTCTTTTGATTCTGTCAGAATGTAGTTTAGTGGAGTTTGCCCCATTGTCCAATGAATGTATTACTTAACCCAAATATAGTTGGGATTTAGATATATTTTTCTCTTCTTTACCACCAGGTATTCTTTGGAGTCACAAGCTGACAAATATGCTTACAACAGGGCTATTACATTTGTACAGCACTCTGCTGTAGTAGCACTAAGTGTATTTCTCTTGCACAATTTATCAGAAAGTGCTAAAACCTTTGAGAAGGTGTGGTTGATTTCTTATCATAAATGCAATTTATGTTTGAACAGGGTCCATTTCCAAATCATGAATTTTGAATAATAGTATGTATATTTCTGAGCAGTGATATTCTTTAGTATGCTCTGGGAGCAGTATTCTAATAATTTTACTTGTTATGATCATAGGTCTATATGAGAAATCATTTTTAAGACAGACTATCAGAGCAGAATGATCTGAAAAAGATGTATTTGAGTGATATGCTGATCATATGATACAATGCTGATGAATAAAAAAACAAGATCAATTAAATATGAGTATCTGTCATTGTTGAAGATCTGTAAAAAATGGATACATCTACTGACATTTCATATCTGGAGAAGGATTTCTTACACAGAGATCTAATTTAATTATTATATATTACAAATGAATAAAAAAAGCATATATTGTAATATAATTTGGAATCGTGAATTAGTCTTTATTTATTAGATATTCCACGAAACTGCTGCACATTCCATTTTACCATTTTCTATTTCATACATATGATATTTTAAAAATAGTACTTAAAAATAAAGTAATTGTAAATGAAACAAAATTTTAACTTTCAGTTCACATTGTCACTAATTGGCAGTGCTGATTTATGTGCTTGAAATTATAATAAATTTAATATTGCTTAGATATTTTATCATGAGCATTTTATTTATCAGTTTTTTTTAATATATTATTTTCGAGAAATATAAGAATTTGTATAATTTTTATTTCATAGTTCAATATTTTAATGTAGTATTTTTTAAGTTAATTATTTACATTGCTTTAATTTAAAGTTTCTTTTGTTTATTTTCTTTGTTTCCTAAAAGCTAATTAAAATATTCATAGGCATATATAATAACAACAAAATATTGCTTCTAATAGTTTTTATTTTAATTTTTAAAACCACCATTGATAAATTAAAAAAGAAAAGAGATTCATCTAATTTAATATCAAGAAGCAATATATATATATATATATTATCACTTTTGGATTAATTATCAAAATAACCACGTTTATAATGCCTTTAATATATATATAATTAGCTTTTCTTTGATTCAATAAATACTTTAGGTAGATTTTTATTTTGATTATAAATGTGAAACCGAAAATAATTTTTGTAATATATATATATATATATTGTATATACTTTAGCTGTGAATATTGTCTATCTATTTTTAGACTTTATTGAAAATGTTTATATTTGAATTAATTTTTTTAATTAAACATTATAGAAGACTATACACATGTATTATGATGGCACCATCTATCTATCTATCTATCTATCTATCTATCTATCTATCTATCTATCTATCTATCTATCTATCTATCTATCTATCTATCTATCTATCTATCTATCTGTCTATCTGTCTGTCTGTCTGTCTGTCTGTCTGTCTATCTGTCTGTCTGTCTGTCTGTCTGTCTGTCTGTCTGTCTGTCTGTCTGTCTGTCTGTCTGTCTATCTATCTATCTATCTATCTATCTATCTACTATCTATCACTATCTATCTATCTATCTATCTATCTATCTATCTATCTATCTATCTATCTATCTATCTATCTATCTATCTATCTATCTATCTATCTATCTATCTATCTATCTATCTATCTATCTATCTATCTATCTATCTATCTATCTATCTATCTATCTATCTATCTATCTATCTATCTATCTATCTATCTATCTATCTATCTATCTATCTATCTATCTATCTATCTATCTATCTATCTATCTATCTATCTATCTATCTATCTATCTATCTATCTATCTATCTATCTATCTATCTATCTATCTATCTATCTATCTATCTATCTATCTATCTATCTATCTATCTATCTATCTATCTATCTATCTATCTATCTATCTATCTATCTATCTATCTATCTATCTATCTATCTATCTATCTATCTATCTATCTATCTATCTATCTATCTATCTATCTATCTATCTATCTATCTATCTATCTATCTATCTATCTATCTATCTATCTATCTATCTATCTATCTATCTATCTATCTATCTATCTATCTATCTATCTATCTATCTATCTATATTACATTGTGCAGGAAACTGGTCTTCACATATGTTCTATAGAATTGATATTCACTTCCTCCAACAATAAATATTTTAAAAGCATAGGTGGTCCACCTATGCTTAGAGCTTATTTTTTAAATAAACAAACTTTTATTGACCATTCCTAAATTAGGGCTTGAACCTATTATGAGGTCAATATTTAAATTGGAAAATTACTTGCACATGTTTAGTTTATATATCGTAGGGTAGAGAATGTTTCTCATTTTTAACTACCTGTGGTATTGAGTCTTATTAGTTTGAATATTTGTAATTATTAATAATATAATGATTTTATATATATGTATTATAAAAACTAATTTTCTTGTACAAAATTACATATATATAAGCATTTATTAATTATTAGGTTCTATCGGTGTGTGTATGTGCACGGGATCATCAAAGTATAAATCCAGGGTATTTTCATATTTTAAAGAATATTTGTAAAGATGCAACAGCAACAATTAGATTACATAATGATACTAGAAAAATCAACATTGAAAAGGGTGTAAGACAAAGTGACTCCATATCTCCAAAACTTTTTACAGCAGTGCTGCAAGAAGTATTCTGCGGATTAAAATGGGAAGCTAAAGGAGTGAAAGTAAATGGAGATTATTTCAGACATTTAGATTTTGCAGATGATGTAATTGTTTTTGTAAATAATGATTTAAAGCTGCAGGAAAAGTTGTAGAAGTTATAAGATGAAAGTAGAAAAGTAGGACTAAAGATAAATGTTAAAAAAACTAAAGTAATGTTCAATGGATTTTTTCAAAATATGAAAATAAAGGTTGATTATAATGAATTAGAATAAGTTAACAGCTACAAATATCTTAGTCAGATTATTAATACAGATGGAAACATAATGGATGAAATTAATCATAGAATTAAACTTAATTGGAGTGCTTTTGGTAGAAATAACATGATACTAAAAGAAAATATGCCTATGTGTTTGAAAGGGTAGGTTTTTAATAAATGTGTTTTACCAGTTCTTACTTATGGATCTGAGACTTGGATACTTAACAGAGACTTTAGACCACTCAAAGAAGTATGGAGAAATGCATGTTAGGTGTAACAAGAATAGATTAAAAATGCAATACATGGGTAAAAGAACAAACAGGTGTTATTGACCTCATTAAAAAAATTAAAACACTGAAGTGGAGTTGTGCTGGACATATTGCTAGAAGAGATGATAATAGATGAACAATAGAAATCTTAAACTGGATTCCAAAAGATTGTAAAAGACCCAGAAAGAGAACACATGTGAGATGGATGGATGAAATAAGAAAGTGTGCAGGGGTGATGTGGAGAAGAGAAGCTAAGGATCAGAGAAGATAAATTGAACTTGGAGAAACTATTTTGCAGTGGATTGATAATGGTTGATGATGATGTGCATCTATATATTTTTATTTATATAATGAATATATATTATTAACAAAATATGAACTATTATCTGCTAATTCATGCCATTCACTAGGTGTCTTGGAACAAAACATAATGAAAGTCTACATTAAAATCAATCTAATATTGATAATTTGAAACTTAAAAGAATAATTATTAGTTGCTCATGTAAAATAATATAATAATACTAGTATTTAGACAGATGCCTATTGTAAAAATTATGTTAGTAATTTAAATTGATATATATATATATATATATATATATATATATATATATATAAACATCACATGATCACTACGTATAGAGAGTTTTGCCTATTTTTATATATAGTAATATTAAACCTATAGTTTTGTATAATATTAAGAAGTATTATCTATTAATGTGTGCATATATATATGTGTGTGTGTCAAATGTTTTTTCAATTTTTTATATATAACACTAAGATCATTCATCCTTTGAAAGAACAATTACAGGTAGACAATCTTGAAAAAGATGTCCGGTTTACTTATCAACTTTACAGTAATAAAGATTTGTGTGTAAATTTAGATAAGGCTTTATTAAAATCTGTTGAATTTTAAGATGAATGTTTGAAATCTATATTGAAATATTTCTTTTAGTACAGAATCAATTGTAAATTATATAAACTTATGCTACAGTGTTCCCTTTGACATCCAATGACTTTTACTTTAAAGAAAATAATGTGATGTTAATGAAATATTCTTAATCAATCTGGACATATGCATGGCCTAAAAGAAATGGCAATTTTTTCCCATCTATATGTCTATTGATCTTTTTATTCATAAATTGTATGGGATAACAGAAAGTATTTTGGGTTTTTTTTTACTAATGACAGCATTTATATGCATGTATTTATCTTTTTAATGTTTTGTAAATTAAAAACTTTTCAATCAGTATTCTGCTAAAGTGACAATTGCAATTGCTATACAACCTTAGATTTTCTCATTAGTCAATTCTCCAAAGGCTTCTTTTTAACACATACATTCACGCGCGCACACACAAGCATACTAAGCTACTTAAAAGATTTAATTGTTAAATGCAGAAAAACGCATAAATATATCTAGTATGTAATACTGCTTCAAATTAATTACTAATACAAATTAATAAATTTTAATATTATAGTATTCTTACAAAGTTTTCATTAAATTATTTTTTTCATTTGTAAATATTAGAAATATTTTTTTTCCTCTTTCTCTTAATGTTTGTAAAAAACCAAATGTTAATGTAAAGTGACAGTGCATTGTTATTTTAATAAAACATATCTGGCTGAAATGATTGTTCGTATCCATAAATTGAATGTGACATTTGTAAAACGCATAAGCGAAATGCCATTGTATTTTTGTATACATTTCATCTCAAATATGATGTAATTAAATTATGTTAATTTCTTCTTGTCTTTTACTTGTAATGAATATTGTAATGTTACTGTTAAATAATAGAATTAATAAGATGCGGAAATTAATGAATAATTATAAGTTTATTAAATTAAAAATATATGCATTTTTTTTTTATTAAAAAAATAATGCAAACGATAGTTTTATTTCATTCAAAATAAATTTGCCGTAATATATGTACGTTTCGATTACATAGAGAAGTTGAAGCCAGCAATTCGTATTTCCTTTTTAAAATCACTTTATACAGTTAAAAATGAGCTATCTCTGATTTTTTCATAGATTTATTTTATTATTAGTTTACAGTACTTAAGAATTTTGTGCTTGATAAATATATATAAAATACTAAAAAAAAAAAAGTGAAAAATTTGATTTGAACCAATGTTCAATGGCAAAGAAGCAGAAAAGTCATAAGGACAGAAAAAATGGATAGAATTCTAAGCATGACAGGGAATCCGAAATAGAATACAATTCAGGATGTTGATCAAAAACATATTGTTTCCTTAAATCCAACATTTTTGCTAAAAATGATACTACAGACATTTTTAATTTGAAAGGTAGAAAAGGATTTCAGCAAATCAATGTTTGTTTCTTTTTTTAAAGTTAACTAAACTTAAAATTTTTAGCTAGTGGATTGACCTTCTTCTATAAAAGATTTTTCTTTAATACTAATCATAATATATGTTATGTGATAAATACTAAGAATGGCTAGCTTTTTACTAAATAATAGCATTTCATCATCATCACCAACCATTATCAATCTACTGCAGAATAAAGGTTTCTCCAAGTTCAATCCATCTTCTCTGATCTTTAGCTTCTCTTCTTCACATCACCCCTGCACACTTGCTTATTTCATCCATCCATCTCACATGTGGTCTCTTTCTGGGTCTTTTACAATATCTTGTAATCCAGTTTAAGATTTTAATTATTCATCTATTATCATCTCTTCTAGCAATATGTCCAGCACAACTCCACTTCAGACTTTTAATTTTTCAATGAGGTCAATAAGACCTGTTTATTCTCTTACCCATATATTGTGTTTTCAATCTCTTGTTACTCTCAACATGCATCTCTCCATACTTCTTTAAGTGGTCTGAAATCTCTATATTGCTCTTCTATTAAGTGTCCAAGTCTCAGATCCATAAGTAAAAACTGGTAAAACACATTTATTAAAAACCTTCCTTTTCAAACACATAGGCATACTTCCTTTTAGTATCAAGTTGTTTCTACCAAAAGCACTCCAACCAAGTTTAATTCTATGATTAATTTCATCCATTATCCTTCCATCTGTCTTAATAATCTGACCAGGGT
Organism: Epiperipatus broadwayi; assembly: GCA_028023455.1. Taxonomy (NCBI): domain Eukaryota; kingdom Metazoa; phylum Onychophora; class Udeonychophora; order Euonychophora; family Peripatidae; genus Epiperipatus; species Epiperipatus broadwayi. The sequence goes on from JAQFVV010000107.1 coordinate 1,793,999, forward strand.
ATTTGTAGCTGTTAACATTTTCTAACTCATCATAATCAATCTTTATTTTCATATTTTGAGAAAATCCATTAAATATTTATCTTTAGTCATACTTTCCTACTTTCATCTGATAACTCCTGCAACATTTCCTGCAGCTCTAAAGCATCATTTGGAAAAAAAAACTACTATTCACTCTATCTTATGGATAATTGAAGAGTTGGAAGGTAGAAAAGATTGAAGCCTGTTCATTAAAGTTTGAAGATTTGATATTTTAAAATAAACTGAGCACTGATTATATATATATATATATATATATATATATATATATATATATATATATATATATATATATATATATATATATATATATATATATATATATATATATAGGGAGATGATGATCTGGACTAACTGATAAGTGCAGGTTCAGCACAAAATACATATATTGGTGATCATTTATCTTTTTCCCATGTATATGTCTGTGTGTATCAGTTCTATAAGATGGAGTTGATAGCTGCAGAGAGCTTGAAAGTCTGAACTGAAATCCTTTCTAATTAATGAATAATATTAGATGTTAACTATGTTGGCTATGGACCAATTCCATGAAATAAAAATGCTAAACCTGAATCTCCATCAAAGTTCTGGCATTACTCAGATAAACCCAAATCAATTGTATACATGATAATTGGATGTGCTATTGTTGCACAATGAGGTCCTTATCATGGATATCTGGTTATTATTAATTAAAGAATAAAATAAGAAAATATAGTACCCAATTTCTCCCCACTGCCACACAACAATTGAAAATGTAATGAATAATGCCTTCTACACTGATGTTCTATGAGGGATTTTAATTTTAAGTTCTTATTAATCAGATATTAATGCATCTAAAATAATTCATTTGGTACCATATTATCCATTGCTTGGTTTATAATTATAAAGATAATATTTCTAGTGGGGTTTTTTTATTGCTTGCTTGTTTTAAGCCATTATGAGTCAGATTTTAATAGTAATATTTTCTTTTAAAATGTTTAGATATATAGATCAGAATTTAACTTATGCATAGAACAAATAACCGGTATTTTTAACATATACATGATATTTGATTAGCTACTACAATTGCATTGTCATTTTCTCCCCAAGAATTATATTTCAGATAGGACTTGACTCAAATAATGCTTTTGCTTTTCAATTCACTCCATAATGATTCACTTGTAAATATTTTAATGCTTACCTGGTGAAGTATAATAAAAATTTCCTATTTTTCATTGCACGTTTTTCATGATTAAAAAATGGATAGATACTTTATGACTTTTTCATCGCTATTTTTTTTTGATATAGCAGTACAGATGTTTGTATGTAGATCAAGTCTTTAAAAATGATAATAATTAATGAATAATTAAGACAATCTCTCAGTTCTTTTGTATATAGCCCTTATGCTTTTGTCACAACTTGCTTATCTATACCTATAAATCAATAGTTATATTTTAAATTCCTAAAGGTTTACTCTTTTTACTGATAAAAGTTTTATGGTTGTTTTTGATTCTTTTATTGATACAACTAAATTGTTTATCATTAAACTTCTTAATTAAAATTTCACAGAATTCACTTGACTTTGTTTCCAAATAACATATTTTATTATTTCATTTTTATAAAACTTTTATAATATTAGCTGAAAAAATTCAAGTCATAAATTGTGCATTAGACTTTTAATAAATTAAGTTAAGTCATAATTTTTTTCTTTCAATTATTTTTTACACTTTAAATTATATTTTTGGCAATCATATTATGAATAATTCAAATTATATATTAAATAAAAGGGTTATGTCTACACACAAAAAAATTGCAGCACCTTTCCTTTCACATTAAGTTGTAAAATAGCTACCTTGGCACTATTTGTAAATATGCATTACAAAATTATGCAATAAGGAACATTTTAATCATTGCATATTTTAGAACATATTCTATATTTAGCCATGATTAGTTTGAATAGTTGTTTCCATTTCCTTCCTCCTCCCATATTTATTTTAAATATTCACAGTGCTCTGAATTGTAAATACTAATATGATTCTATAAGCTATGAAACCATTTACTATTAGACATATGCATTTAACAAATATGTTAAGAGACAATACACTATTTTATACATTAGTTTATCCTTCAATATTTTAATCAGTTTACTTTTATAAATTTGAAGACAACAATGATAGCTCTCAGCCACAGCTTTCCTTTTTTTATATTTTTTTTATTAATAATACTAGTTTTATTTTCTATAAAGTATTTTTTATATTTTTTATAGTTTTTCTCATTAATTAAGATATTTATTATCTTAACTATTTGAAATTTACAATCAGTACTTTTATATAATAGATAGTAATTATAGTTATATTGTTTAGATAAGATGTATTTAATTTTTAATCTTGTTTGTTCCAGGATACTACATTATTGATTGTCAGTTTTATTTTATTAATTTCTTTCTTTAAAGTACTTTTATGCTATATAATTGCAAACTTATAGGACATTATTTTTACTATATATATAATGTTTTTATGGATTATTATTATAATAATGAATAGAAATGAGAAGATAATATCCATGAAATAGAGATAAACTTTAACCATTTGATGTTACCAAGAAATTATCAATTACTATTAATTGACAATTTCTGAAGCTAAGCAAGTTTTTCTCATAAATCTATAATAGTTATTTTGTTGAAGTAATAAGTTTATGAGAAAAATTAGCTTAACCTCAGGAATTGTAAATTAGTAGTAATTCATTTTTTTTGCTAATTATCTCCATTTCTATTTATCATATATATAAACATAGATATAAACATTACAAGCATAAAGCTAAACTAGTCAATAAATAATTAAAATTACCCCAAATTCAAAACTCAACCAGACTAGCCAAGAAATAAAATCAAAAACACAAACAATGGTTTCACTGCTACAAGTAGACTACAAACAACCCCATATTTATATTAAACATTACCCATAATTTCATTTACCTCTCATCCACTCTTAATATTAAAAAAAGTTTTAAATAAATTGATTGCTTCAGAATAATAAATTTTCAATAATAAAGATTCTTTAATTCTTCTTTTTATTTCATTTCTCTCAAAGAAGACAACATTAGCTTCATCAAAACTAATGGTGTGGACAGCAGAACTAAGATATTTATTTCTAACCCTACTTTTATATATCTTTATTCTTTCATTTAAGCTCAAACTACTCTGATCTATATAAACCTTTTTGCAAAAACAAGGGATAACATACACACACTAGGAATAGTCTTTCTATCAAAAATTTTCTTTGTATTATTTAGTAAATTATTCAAGATAATACTCCTTTTCCAAGCAATTTTCTTATTTCCTTGAATAAAAAAAATGCTTGAAAAAGGAGTGTTACTTTGAATAATTTATTAAATAATACAAATAAAATTTTTGATAGGAAGACTATTCCTGGTGTTGTGTATATTATCCCTTGTTTTTGTAAGAAGGTTTATATAGGTCAGAGTAGTCTGAGCTTAAATAAAAGAATAAATGTACATAAATGTAGAATTAGAAATACTGCAGTGTATGCCCATGAAAAAGATATAGGACACACTATTAACTTTGATAAAGCTAAGGTTGTCTTCTTTAAGAGAAATGAAATAAACAAGAATTAAAAAATATTTACTATTAAAAATTTATGATTCTAAAGCAATTAACTTATTTAAAAGTTCTTTTAATATTAAGGGTGGATGGGAGGTAAATGGAATTGTGGGTAATGTTTAATATAAATAAGATGTTGTTTTGTTGTTCTTTACACTTGAGAAGTCTGCTTGTAGCAGTGAAACCATTGGTGTGTTTTGGATTTTATTTCTTAACTAATCTGGTTGAGTTTTAGATTTTGGATAATTTTAAACATAGATATGTATATTAATTAATAAAAGTAATGAGTAAATGAGGTAGCTAATGGATATACAAAAATAAGGCATTTTAGTACCTAATTTACATTAGGTGTGATATACAAAAACTTATCCAATTAACTAAAACTGAGTCTTCTATGACATATGTGATTTGATAAACTATCTATTTCACAAAAATTTTGTGATTCTTATAGTTACTTCAGTTATTTATTAGAGATTATTGCTATAGTATAATGTATACTTATTACATTATTTTGACAATTGTAAAAATGAATAACTATTAGTTTTCAGCACATAATGGTCATATAAACATTAAATTCATATTTCATATTTAATAAGCACCCATCAAGACTACAGAACACAAGAATTAATAAGCTTTAGAAATTTTCCTGAATCTAATTGGAACATTCAAAAAACTATTTTTATTTGGATTCTAAAATATTATTTTTTCAAAAAATCTCTCACACAAATCATAAGGTTAGGATTATGAGAACTGTAAGAGTTTTATAAATGTATTATGTATATTTAAGTTCTAAAATTTTAGAGTTTAATTATACCATTGTGCATTATCATATATAGAGGTAAATTTTATTTCATAAAATAAATAATTAAATGCTTGGTTATTAGGAAGATTCATGGTAAATTTGAACCAAATTATAGACTGAGTTTAGCAGTTTTTTTTATCAAACTAAGACTTTTAAATTGTATAATACTTAGCTAAGAATTGGTTTAGAAATCTTAAAACTTGAGATCACCATTTTACCATTATGTAAAATAACATAGGGCTAAAAAATGACCATATGGAGACTTCATCTTAGTAAATTAATATTTTTTTTCATCAGATGAAAATTGTCACAAAATGTTTGTCTTAAATCTATTGCATTAAATTATGAATGGCTTAATTATTTCAGGTAAGAGTGCACTATGGGACTGAGATATTTATATGTTCCAGTGCATGACATTATAAAATGTAAGCATATTTGGAACTATAAGTATTAAAATCAACCAAATCACGAAATATAACTTATCATGTAATTCATGTTCTGATATCTAAAAGTAACAATTTGAGGGGAAATAATTCTATTATAAGACACATTGTCGACTTCAAGTTGTGTAAATTAATTAGAGATAATTTTTTTCTATGCACTTAATTTTTTTTACGCTTAATATAAGTTGTATCAAATATAAATTTAACTAAATGTTATATATATATATGTACACATGTACAAATAGTCTTTTTTACATTTTCTCTCTAGTTTTCCTCTTATTCTCTTTACAATTTTTCTTTTACATTACTGTATGGAGATTCTTAAACTAGTCTTTCCTCTCCCCCTTTTAAGCCATTTATACCATTAAATCAATTTTCTACAATAACTATAACAATGAGATTTGTATTTGTACAGCCACATTTTTATTCTTTAATTACATCACAGTAATTCTAAATTGTTTTTTTTTAATTCTATGTATTTCTTTCTACTTTTGTTTTTTTTTCCTGAAGTTAGAATGATTCTACTTGTTTATGAGTAACTTCTATTAATAATAATAACTATAAAAACTATCAATTGGTTAGTTGGTAACAGGTACTGTAATAGTAAGAATTTGTTAAGAATCATAATGGCTATTTTTTATTGGAACTTTTCTTTTAATAGATGCAATTTATTTCTATTTTCTTCAAAATATTTGCTTTCTCTATAACCTTTTAGTGGATGAAGTGTCAGCTGAGTAAAAACAAAAAAAATATATTTTAATCTAAAAGTTGAGTGCTGTAGTGTCACATGATCTTCAGAACAATCAACCATAAGATTATTTATATCGCATTCTGTTCAATAAATTTCTTCAATTTATGTATATTTTAAATTTTTGCAATTTTGATAAAATGTTCTTGTCTACAAAATTTTAGCATTCATTCACTATTATTTTGATTTATCTTGTTTGTTATTTTTAAAATTATTACGCCTGTTTCGAATAAATCTAAAATATTAGATTTCGATTTATTTATTTATTAAAAAAATTGATTAATAAAATTAATTGAAATATATGTCAGCACTATCATAAGAAGTAAAAAATAAATAAACAAGTATATTATTTGTAAGATACGTGATGATAGTAGTAATTAATGACTGTTTTATAAACAATTTCTACAGTTTGTGTTTCGTTTTGATTTGTCTGGGTTTTTTTAAGTCACGTGATTTTTTAATTCTAGAATTAATTTCTAAAAATCCTAGCCAGCAGTACATGAAGTGTCAGCTTGGACAATTTCATTTTCTTAATGAAACTTTTAAAAGGATTTGCTGGCTGTCCCGGGAGTACTGCCGGCACTCAGCTAGGGTTAAGTACTTTCATATTAGCTTGAATGTCAACTTTAATTGTTTCAACTGCTAAGAGATTGCTAGAGAGCAGCGCCTGGCTTTGGAAAACTAGGAGAATATAGTCTATCAGGACATCTGGAAAATTTTTGTTTTCTTTTAGAATGATATATATTATTAGTACTGAGTATATTAACACATACACACACATGTTTAACTTTTAATCTGAATTCTGTGGATTAGAAACATAACTATTTATTTATCACCAAATATGCCATACATTTTATACAAAATTGTAGTGCACGTCTGTGTGTATATACATAAATGATAAATATAAAGCAATCGAATGCTTATTTTAAAAAAATGCTATGAGAGACAGGCATCAAGGAAACAAGTATAGCTTTAGTTCTTGAGTCTATCACAGTACCTGCGCCAACGCGCTGTCTGCACAGGCCTGCGAAAATATTACATGTATTCGCTTGCAATTTTTAAATGTTTATGTTCTAGTTTATTGTTAACAAAAGTTTTAAATATAAACAACAATAATTTATGATTTTATATTGAAGCATTATAACCGACACTAATTAAAAAAAATGAATAGTTTATTGTTTGGAAGTTCAAACTAAGTTTGAGCACTAGAAGTGATAGAACTAAGACCACAATCTTTGGATCTTGAATTCCAGAGTTTCCCACCTCTGAACAGCATCAATTAATATATTATGCTTAAATATTTAATTGTAATGTTTTAAGACGCACAACAAAAAAACTTTCATTATTTTAATAAAACAGTGTTTTCTGGCTAAGGTCTTATTTGAAACAAAATATTGCGTTTGTAAAAAATCTATTTTGTAAATTAAAAAAAGCATAAAAATAGTAAATAAATTATGTATGCAATTATATATTCAAACAAATAATACACAGGCATCAAAGACTATGCAGAAAAGAGGAAAAGAGGGGTTTCTTAAAGAAGAAATGAAATTGTGAAATCGATGGATGAGGGGACAAACTATTATCACTGACATTGGATAACAGGCTGAAGGAACTGAGTTTGGCATCTTCCTAAAAAATGAAATTGAAACAGGCAAAACTCTGTATATGTATTTCCATTCAGTGCAAGCCAGAGTAATCAATGGATACCAGAAGGCTTGTGCATAAAATTTCCATCTAGTGCCTACTCATCCAATATCCCCAGACTAGTTTCGGGTTTGTGGCCTTCATCATTGAGAAGTTTTGAGATCTGAGAGCACTGCACATAGATCTTAGGATCTAATATAACCCTCTAGCAGCTACTTTTTATCTCTACTTAACTATAAAACTATGAGACTTAACTTGAAAACGCTATAATATTTTTTAATCCAAGCTCATCAGCTTATATAGTCATATAAGTCTGAACTCAGTTCAGTACCTATAAATTTTGGTGTCTTTGGTTCTTTAATAACCATAGCCACCACTATCCTATTAGGCAGGATTAGTTTAAAACCAATAAGCATCATATGATCACCGTTTCTTATGCTTGCTCTTAACTGTTATTTGTGCTCTCAGATCCAAGGCTTCTCACTGATGAAGACCACAAACCAGAAACTAGTCTGCGGATATCAGATGAGTAGGCACTAGATGAGAATTTTATGCACAAGTCTTCTGGCATCCATTGATTACTCTGGCTTGCACTGGATGGCAATACATATAGAGTTTTGCCTGTTTTAATAACAGTTAAGAGCAAGCATAAGAAATGGTGATCGTGTGATGTTTATTGGCTTTAAAAATGAAATTGTATGTACAATTGAAATTCTAAACTAAATTACAAATGATTGTAACAGGATTAAAAGGGATTCTGATATAAGATTGATGAGTGAGGTAAGAAAATTTGCTAGAATAATGTAAAGTAAAGAGGATAAGATTCTAAATACTAGATTAAACCTAAAAAGACTTCATCTAATTGATAATGAATAAAAATAAGATGATATCTAATAATAATAATTATTATTATTATTATTTTTATTTATTTATTCAGCAAAAACAAATAAATAATATAGTAATATAAACTCCATGGAAAAAATTGTTGTGCTAAGGAGATTAAAATATAACAAAAAATATAAACATTCTATTTAAAAATAAAATAAATTAAAAACACTTAAAATATTATTTAATATGATACCACCACTGATGTAAACATTTTTAAAAAATAAAACAACTAATTTTAGTTAAATTCAAAAAACATTCTTGCATAAATTTAATAAATAATTTGGAACCATTATAACTAAGTCTTGATAAAATTTGATATAGTCAACAGAAAGTCTAAGATCTGAACTAAATCTTTTACAATAAATATCAATAATTTCTCTTTACCATATAAATGAACAAGATCTAATATACTATCTTCTCATCAACATCTTTAGCAATTATACCAAGAGATTAGATCTATCAAAAAAATTAAATATTTCTTAAAATAAATAAAAATAGAACTTGCAGTCAAAGGGAGATATTATAACATATTAGCTTTAATAATGAAAAATATAAATAGTAATTAAAGGTAATCTTGGTAAAAGTTTCAATATAATTAATTTAATTTATTAAAAGAAAACAAAAAAATCAATGTGATTTGACTAGGATAATTTAGAATCAATAAATGTCTGTAGATAGTAATAAATACTAAAACAATGCAAAAAAATAATTATAAAAATAGTGATGTCAAAAGATGGTGAAATAAATTTATAAGAAAAATATATCACTTTCGTTTTATTTAAATTAACTGATAGAAGCTGACCATTTGCTAATTAAAAGTAAATCATCATTAATTATGTTTTCAAGATAACTGTATGGAATTGTAACAATATCATGTGTAAAAACATGTATCTTTAATTCTAAATGTAGCAAATGTATATTATTTATGTAAATTAAAAACAAAGTAGAACTCAGGATTCAACCTTTTGATACACACTGATTTACTATTAAACAATTAGTAACACCAGAAAGTATTTTAATCTCATTACTGTTCTTTAAATAATTTGGAATATCAAGATGCAAAAATGCATAAAAACCCTATGAAAATCACATGAATATCAATTGTTTCACAACTAAAATTTTAGGAGATATAGAGTCAAATGCTTTGAGATTATTATTTACACTATGATATTAAATTGTGCAGTGATTATTGACAGCATCCAATATATTTCTATGGGAAACAAAACAAAAGATACAATATTTTTATTTCTTTTTAATTACCATTTTCAATAGTTTGACAAGGATTTGTTGGATGTATTTAAGGAAAGAAATTTTAAATTTTTATACTTTAGATTGTTTATTAAATATATTTTTAAATGCCATTCAAAGTCTTGCACTTTATTTTGCTTATTGATAGATTATGATGGATAATTATAAAAGAATATTAAACAATTGGTTTATTCCACTAGATACATTTTCTAGATCCTGTCAATAGTGTAATCATTTATAGGTTTTGCTATAATCAAGAAAATTACATTAATTGTTATCATGAAAAAGAAGTAAATATTTTGGTGTACAATAATATCTTTTTAAAAATTATATTTTTTATTCACTCTATTTTCTTTAGATTTGGATTGTAGTATGGAGTATAGAACAATTATACATTTTTAGCTAGAGAACAAACTCAATTCTACATCCAAAAAAATGCTGTTTACTAAAATGTGTAAAAGATAACATGGTATAATATTAGACACTCTATCTCTTCTTTACACTGCACAAGACATATAAAGTCTGTAAAATATGATTGATAAACATAATTTTATCACATGCAAAATTATTGTAATTATGAAGTAATATATTTAAAATAAGTTTTATTTTTAAATAAATTATTAATAATAATGAGTTACTTTTTATATAAATTAGGATATTTAAATAAAAGTGATTGGGAAATCTAAATATTATTTTTTTATATATAAATTTTATTAATCATAATAACACAAGATTTTCAGCCTATTCGGTTTAATGCAATTGTAGATTATATATGTAATATACTTCAAGGCTCCAGCAATAGTATTTCTTTTATATTTAGACAAAAAATATTTACAATCATCTGTGTTTCTAACAATAAAATGATTCAGAAATTGAAACATTTATACATATAAATTTTATTAATTATTGTGACAAAATGGTGTTGGTCTGTTTCATTTAGTGCAATGATAAGAGTATGTATGAAATATATTTCGAGCTCAAGCCTCAAAATTTGTGACATAGGCAATTGTTGCAATAAGTTTAAATAAAAAAGTCAAGCATTGGTGGTTGAGTGGTTAGCACAGCTGCATTACAAGCAGTTGTACCAGGGTTTTCTTCCCAGCCGATGCTTTGACACATAAAAAAAAGTTTAAATAAAGAAGTATTTTTTCATATTCAAATAAAAAATATTTACATTCAGAATGTATTTCTAACAATGAAGTGATTCAAACATGTAAATATTTTTATTTATATATAAATTTTATTAATTATTATTGTGTTTGGCACCACATGATGAAGTGTCCTTTTGCCTCACACAATCTGCATACCTGCATATGGTGGCCCTGCTTATCATTATTCAAAAATTAAGAGAAGTTTCTAAAAATTAAAAAAAAATATTTTTATGAGATCTATTGCAACTCATGGGTTGTGCACCCCCATTAGATACAAACAGTTCTATTATTGGATTCACTAAAAAGAAATATGAAGAATTTTTGACAGTGATATTATTATTAATGATTTGGTTAAAGGGAATATGAGCATGATTAGGATAATAATAAATTTTATACCAAGATAGATTCATAATCAATATTGAAAGGTAAAAGTTCAGTGACTGATAAAAAGATTTTAAATTATTGGTAGATTTAATGTCAGATATGTTTTTGATGCAAAGAACATAACAAATGAATATGTAAAATAGCATAATCCTACTAAATTTATCAATTATATTTAGCCATTATGATAATGACATTTTGGAGTATTTTGAATACCTTTGGAATTGAGATGACTTTTAATTATATATCAATTTTTTATATTCATTTAAATTTTAATAGAAGTATTCAGATTAATGAAGATAAAGCAGCTCTTTATAATCTGAAAATGAAAACAATGCATGCTCTGATGAGATACCTGGAGAAGTTTTAAAATATGATAATGAATGTTTTCTTTAAAAATATTGAAATATTTTAAAAATATAAAAATTCATGAAATTTTTCTACCTGAACTTGAAGATACTTTTATAACTTTAGTTTTTTTTTAAATAAAGGGAATAAGTAATGATACAATAATTATCACAGAGAATCATTGTTTTCCACAGCAGCAAAACTAATTTTAAGAACTTTGTTAAATAGATTGTTTTCAGTCATAGATGAATGATTACCAAAAATCTAATGTTGCTATAGAAAATGTAAAAGAATTATAGAGATGGTTTTTATTGCCAGGTAAATGAAAAATGTGGGAACAAAGATATGCTTTATTATTACTTTTATTGACTTGCTCAAGGTATTTGATTCAATTAATCAGACATCTCAATAGTATTGTTTAAAATTATCTGATTGTCCTCTAATGTTCATTTTTATTATACAAATTTTACATGAAGAAATGTATTACTTTATCCATAAAATTTGAGGCATTAAAAATAAAAAATGGTATTAAGCAATAATGTGTATCTGATCCAATATTGTCTTCAGTTTTTATGACTTTGAGCTTTGGAAATATTTATAGACACCTTAATAAATCAGGAATGAAAATACATGCAGGTTTGCTAATGGAATATTTAACATGAATGTGTAAAAAAGCAAAAAGAGATTATTTTAGATCTGTATTATGCTGATGATTTTGCTTTTGTTTGTCAATTCAAAAGTCAATCTATAGAATATACTTAATATTTTGAATGCAGTATATAAAGTCTGGTTTAATAATTAATGTTCAAAAAATTCGTTTTTTTATTATTATTACCAAATGATGGAAAAACACATTTTTATGAAGTTTTTAGCTTGAATAATTATTACATTTAAATCTAAGCCAATTGATATATTTTAATAATTTTTTAAGTTAAGGTGAATTTAGATTTGGAGATGCAAGATAGATTTCAGTGTGCTGCTGCTACTTTTAATACATTAAAAGATAGGATTATCTTAGTGAAATTACTATGGCAACTAATTGTTGTATATATTGTAAAACTGTTAATGTAATTAATTTATTGTGTGGAAATGAGACTTGGTTTTTTTATTAATCTAACGTAAAGGCATTAGAAAATTTTTACTTGAGATTGCTTTATAAAAGTTTAAAATTATTATAGGTCAAATTATAAGAATGATCAACATATTCTTCAACTTGAAGGATATGATATTATGGAGTTCATTGTGGGAAAAATCCTAACTTAATTGAATTGGACATGAAATAAAAAACTTTCTAAAAATATTTCATAATAAAATTGAGCATTTTTTCTGTGATACAGCAGATTCCCAAAAAAATGGCTGACAATGAGATAATGAAGAACTAAAATTAGACTTGGCTTTGAAAACTCAGAAAAATAAAGAAATTAAGCAAAATATCAAACGAAGTAATGGACCAGCTATGGTTCTTAGAATTAAAATACATTGACTTTCTGCTAAAGATTAACCTCTCCTCCCTTCCAACAAATCATTTTCAGGTGTGGAAAAGAGGGTTTAGCAAGATCAACCCGCAATGCCAACTATGTGCAACAGCAGATGAGACAATTCATCACCTCCTGTTTTTCTACCCTTTTCTCAAGCTGATCAATCCTTTATTAATGAAAGCATGTTGCTCGACATTAGAGAAGTTTTAGTCATTCAAAAGGCTATAAAGAGTGGCATATTCTCGAAAATCAGAATCACCATTATTCTGACTTTTGCAATTTGGCTATCCAGATGCAAGTGTATATTTGAAAATGCTAATCATAGTGTCTGCAACATCTATATCAAATTACTCAAGCAGCTCAGGAATCGAGATAGATTGCTGGCTTTGGACTGGCTTTTTCATGAAATCTGGGCTGGTGTCACCCTCCCGGAGGAGTGAAGGAAGGTAATGGCCCCAGTCTCAGACCACAGCAAGCTCTACAGAGTGAATGCCTTGCAACAGTGTAAAAAGAATATAGCTATGTATAGATAAACATGTTCAATTGTATCTAATAAATTTTAATTTATTTTAATAAAAAAAAGTAATGGACCAGCATATTCTTTCTATATGTGGATTTATTCGTAGTTCAAGATTGATTTGTATAATTATCAAAAAACTCATCTCTGGTTTATTTTTTGTTTCTTTCCATATTTTTTTTTCTTGGAGTTGGTTGGCCATACAAGTTTTGCACATGATTATTATTATTATCACTAATTATTTTACATTATTTCACACATTTAATTATTTAAATGAGTAATAACTTATATATATATCAGTGTAGTGTATGTTTTTTTCTCTGCTCTTTTTAATATATAAAAAAAGTATCTTATTGATCTCATTCAATTCTTTTATTTTCAAATGTTTTGATATATTAAGGTGATTTGTAAATTAAATTCAAGGGGTAGATTTGGAGTTTAGGAATATCAATTGTTTTTTTTTTCTCTTACTTTTCATTAACATAAATTTTACATGACTTTAATTGACATATTATTTCTGCATTGATTATTAAGAACATAATTATGTTGACAAATATTTTTGTAATTAGTCAAAATAACTCAATTGTTTTTTGTTTTTTCTATGTGAATGCTTTGATATGAGTTTCTTCAGTAATTTTTTTTGCAAAAATATATATATAATGAATATTTTTTCTTTCTTTGTAAATTGTATAAGTCTGTGTTTTCAAACATTTGCAGTTTTAGCGTTAAAATCTGAAGTAACGTTCTATCTACAAAAACCATTCACTTCCTTATCGATGAGAAATTGTCATAAATCTGAAATTATCTACATTTGCTATCTACTAATTTTGCTAAAGTCTGGCTGATATGCTATTAAGTTTTACCAAGATGCACTTTATTTTTCATTTATAATTTTTAAAGATTCTAAATTTTTAGTATTTGTTTTTTTAAATGGTAAACCACTTTTCAGATAATTTTTGTCTAGATTTTATTGCAATTTTTTTCAAATTTATATAATCTAATGAATTTATAAGAATGAGCCTATGATATATATTGCTTATATTTATATTAAACATGTATAAATGTATAACGTAAACACACTATCATTCCCAATTTATATAAGTTGATACAAATACATTTTATTTATAAAATCAGCTTAGCTTTTGTAATAAATGAAATAAATTATTTAATAATGTTTTAATTTAAAAGCACTATGCTTAGTTGAACCTTTTTATGGCTAATAAAGGCTTTTATTTTAGAAGATAAAGAGTTAATATTTTTATAATAAAGTTTAAACATTAATATGTACTATTTGAGTTAGACCGGAAGCTTTGAGCATTTTTGGAGATCAAAAATTCGGGTTTCATTAAAGCAGACTTGTGAAATTTTAATATTTATTTTTAAAAACACTGAAATCACCAACCCAGTTTTTCATTAAAAATTTTAGAGCTTATTAATAAAAATCTAAATTATTTAGGACATTTTATGAACTACGTTAAAATTACAATTATTATGATTTATATATATGCACATATATGTGTGTGTAATTCTTATTTTTTTATAGAAATGATTTTTTTTTTTTAAAAAAAGTCTGTCTGATTTCAGAGAAATCTTTTTAATTAAAGAAAAATATTAAGGCAAAAGAAATAAATTCTAGGAAATTATATATATAATTTTTTTAAACTGAAACTATTTTGAGAACTCATTTCTACGAATATGCACTCTTTAATCCCGTTGCGATGGGGAAAACGAGCTTCATTCTCAGCGAATGACAAGCTATAAAGTTTTAATAGTACGAGCCATTTTAGCTGACCAGTCTTGTAAAAAATTTAATAGTCAATCAAAGGAATCCGCTAATTCGACAGGCATCTCTTGTGGCCAATCATAAATTTCTATTTCATCAAGGCAATTGCAATTATTAATGAAACCAAATTTATCAGTTTTCTTTAATATCCAAATCTTAATTTATAAAATATAAAAGTCTTTAAATATTTATGTGTCAGTAAATTAGGCTTAGCATGACTCAGTTCACTTAACATTTAAATAATATATATATAAGGTTATTTAAATTTTAGTTAGCACAGAAGATTAATTTTAAAATATTTATTTTAAAATTGTTTGTCTACCTGATATATCGCGTCAAAGAAATATATCCCCCCCCCAAGCTTATATAACAATAAAAAAAAAAGTGAACATCAATGTTCTAAAACCAAAATGTATAATCAAATCATTATCATTAGCAAATACACCTAAACGACAATAGCCAGCCTAACTGTAGAAAAAAAAAATCTATTTATTTAATATCTTGTAAAGCTGCCTTGTCTTTTTAAAAAGGCTTTCAACATTTTGCTTAATTGTAGCTTTCAGTTGTATTTTATCCTCAAACCCATTTTCCCAATGAAACTGACATTAAAAATATTCTTTATATATAATTTAAAATCTAGTTCTCTCATTAAAATTATGCACAAGTTCATTATAAAATATTAATTTGGAAAATCTGTAATCTGTTCTTTTATTTTATTGGCTCATTGCATTGATAATGTATCTTTACAGTAATAAATTTAATAGTATATTGATCAAATTAGCATTAGCATCAATGTTATAATATTGGCATTGAATTTTTAGATTTTCTTTAATGAAACTTTTTTAGGATTTTATGTGATGATAATAGAAACTCTATGTGTCACTTCCAAATAATAAATTGCTAAAACAATTTATGCAGTTACTTTATTTGAGGGAATTTAAATACTCTGTGATAATCAATATATGAAAGAAGAATATGTCTTATTAATACCATATTTGGCATCCTATTTTTTAAAAATTGGTAAAAAATGTTTTAATCTTTCTTTTGCTATACTGTTCAAATACTGTTATAAAATTACTTCATATAGAATACAAGCAGGTTTTTAATACAAATGAGATTCCTGATCTTCATATTTGTCCAATCTCATGTTTATCTGCTTTATATTTAAAAAGAATTTTAAGAATTTTATATCTATGTAAGGGCTGTATTCACATTTTTTGAAGCTTAATTCAGTGAGAGTAAATTTTATAAAATCTTAAAAATGTATCGTTTGTGAATTGTCAATAAGATACCAAGCTAGAATCTAAATACTTGACTATACATATAGCCATACATCTATTTACTAAAAATCTTTTAAATTAATATTATAAACATTTTTTATATAGGCATTTAATATCATTCAACATAATTCAATAAGTATCTGTATTGCTGATAATGAATATAAAAATATATTTCAAACACAAATATTTTGAAGATATTATTTTTTACTTAATTCAGAAGTGAAGGAGAAACTTTTGACCTAAGTATTAAGTCTATGTATAATGATCTAGAAGCTTAGAATTAAAAATCAAAATTACGTTAAGTAAGTTAAGATCTGTCTTCTTTTTTAATTTTCATGCTATCTATAAATATAAATGCATCTTTCAACCATCATCTTTAATTTAAAAAATGTTTTATTAAATTCTCTCTTTTTTACATTTTTGCTAAAGATATCTCAATGATGAGTTTTGCGTTGATAAAACCACATTCACTGCTTAAATATAGAAACAAAATTAAAGAATAGATTGAAAAAATAGCATTATGACTAATTATAAATACTGGTAAAAAATAATAATAGAAGTTTCAACTGATTTCAAAATATGTGAAGTATATTTCTTTCTTTTTTAATCCATAAAATAGAAAGATTCTAGTAGTCAAGAGATTACAATGAAAGAAACTGTGAATAATGTTTTTAAATGCAGGACATATATTTAAATTGAAGAACAAAACTGTCCCAGCTATGGTGTTTCCTGTGACTCTTTTTGAATATTTAAAAACATATAAAAATATTTATGTATTTGAAGTCTAGTGTTGATCAAAACTTTTTGGAATACTTTGACATCTTGAAAATAAATTAATGAATATTTGATCAAATTAGACCTGAACTTTTACTTAAAGCACAAATAATAAAGTTTGAATTATTATATTTTCGCGATTTTAATTTATCTAGTATATATTTTGGCGATTTTATGAAATTATTTAATTCATTAGAAAAGTTATAAAGTTTGGAAAGATTGATGATAAAATAAAAAGAGGATGGCCAGTGGTGAGTAAATAGGGTCCATAACTAAAGTAATGAACTTGGTTTTAAGCAGCCTGAAAAAAAAACACCATTATTCTGACACAGAATTATATGATCAACATAAGAAAATGGTTAGATAATGACTATAATAATAATAGGAAAATGTGAAGAAATAATTTTAAAGATTAATCACAATTTAGAAGATAAGCTTACAAAACTGTGCTCCTTTGTATTCATGTATTATTTTAATACCCAATAAATGCATTGGTGCTTTGTGACTTTAATTTATAATATATTTGTTTTGATATATATATATATATATATATATATATATCAAAACAAATATATACATATAGTTTATATATATATATATATATATATAAACTATTGTTTTATCTGCAGACATGTCTAACAGCTACTGAAGGTCTGCGATTTAAATATATGTTCCCTCAATTAATTCTGAATTATTAACAAATAATTATATTCTCCTTCAATTAAATTTATAAAATTAAAACTGTCAGAAATAAATACTTTACAGATCAATGCTGTATGATACCTGGATTAAATTTAATCTATAAAGGCCCTTGTTTTAATTAAAAGAACTGACATAATTACAATTATTATTATTTACAGCTTTAAAAATATAATTTCAGTAATCCTAACTAATTACAACAGCTGTTTAAAATTAATTATTTATTTTTTAAACATTTTGTTCTAGAATTTAGTAAAGAAAATTGACCACTCAATATGCTTTATTAACAATAAATATTTCAACACATAACTTTTTTCTTAAATGAAAATTTAGAAAATGTTTTTTTCCTGGTAAATTCAAACACGTTATTACACTAAATAAGCATTTATTTTTATAGCGTCTGTATACAATTGTAATTACATTCGAATATCTGCCTTTCAAGCCAATTGTGCAAATGCTTTGTGAGTGTTAAATAATAAATGAATACCCTCTGACCAATACAAGATATAGAATTTATGCAGGAATAAAAAGAATCCCTCTTATTCCTATGACTCAAATATTTATATATGAGCAAATCTGAAGTACTGGCACAGAATTTGCTCATATATAAATATTTGAGTCATAGGAATAAGAGGGATTTTTTTTATTCCTGCATAAATTCTATATCTTGTATTGGTCAGAGGGTATTCATTTATTATTTAACACTCGCAAATCGTTTGCACAATTGGCTTGAAAGGCCGATATTCGAATGTTATTACACTAAGTAATATCAATAAATTTAAATTTAATGTCAATATTATTTTTGAGGTTGTTATTTTACTGTTCATTCCATTTTCTCATAAACAAAACACACGTTTATATGTATTATCTTGTAAATTCTTAAACCTGATTTTACTATTTGGGTAATAATTTATAAATACTGAATTTATGTTCAGTAGTATATTTGTAATAAATATAAATTTTTGATGTTAATTAACAATCTAAGATTATTTTATTTTGAAAATTGATAAGACAAACATGAATTTTTATGTCGGCCATTTTATCTGTGAATTTAGCTACATATAGTATGCTTAAATGGTGATATAAATATTAATTTGACAATTTCGACATAAAATAATTAATATAAAAGAATTTGATGAAATTAAAAATTATATAAATAATTTGATATTTTAATATCAAAATATTGATATTTGATTGAATTCTGGCATGAATAAAATATGAACAAATACAATAAAACTATGAAGTACAAAACTTGGGGAGTCAAATTTATGATTTAAGAGTTTTGAGTCTTATAATTACCTTATTTTTATGCATAATTTAAGTTAATAAAAATATTGCCATTGCCAATGGATAATATATATTATTCTAGTTACAATATATATATATAGTTCTAAGTATAAGTATTAATATGTAATAATTGGAGCCATAAATTTCAGAATACTAGTTATATTAATACATTATCTCCTAGTATTAAAGCAATCTGCATTGCAGATAAAATAACACTACTTCCATCTATGTATTTATGAAAGTGAATGTTAAATCTACAGATGTGTTGACACAACTTTATATTCAGTTTCAGAACTTTGTAAACAAGGTAATCAAATATGCATGATTCTAGTTAGATAATACTAATAAACTTTGGAGCATTAAGTGTTAAAATTTATTGCTCAAATTATTATATATGTGAACTTTACATATTTAATATTTGATAAGTTGTTTTTTGATTATTAAAGTGGAAAAAAATTTAAATTGTCTTGTGAAAATAAGTTATTGCTATTTTAAAAAAAGGTATGTGGTTACCTGTATGAACATTTATACTAATTAATATTATTGTCTAATCTATCATTCCCATAAATTCATGGATGGTAGACAGAAGTAGATGAATTTTTAATCAACAATGTGAATTTCTTTTGCTCTATTTATATATATATGAAAAACAAAAAACAAGTTAAAAACTTGCTAACGCTTGTATTTATGTCAACAGATGGCATTCTACCAAAAACACCATCAAGCGTTTGTTTACATAAACGTCAGAGCATGCATTCACTATCTCTAACTTTAATTCCACTTTCAGATCATGATTTCAAGCTATTTGCTATCATCTGTGAAAGACAGGAATTTTAGAAACTAGATCTAAACACAAACTCTGAGCATTTATGAAACAGTTTCTATTCAGCTTGCAAGCGTGAATCTTTTAGATACGTAATGTCTTCAAACTCAGCATAGCAAGACAGATAGCTAAACACAAACTCTGAGCATTTATGAAACAGTTTCTATTCAGCTTGCAAGCATGAATCTTTTATATATGTAATGTCTTCAAACTCAGCATAGCAAGACAGATAGCTATGTAGCTATCTGGCTTGCTATGCTGAGTTTGAAGACATTATGTGTCTAAAAGATTCACGCTTGCAAGCTGAATAGAAACTGTTTCATAAATGCTCAGAGTTTGTGTTTAGATTTAGTTTCTAAAATTTCTGTCTTTCACTGGTGATAGAAAATAGCTTGAAATCATGATCTGAAAGTGGAATTAAAGTTAGAAATAGTGAATGCATGCTCTGACGTTTATGTAAACAAACGCTTGATGGTGTTTTTGGTAGAACGCCATCTGTTGACATATATATATATAGTGAAAATCTTTGTATGTATATATATATATATATATATATATATTTAACAGCCATTAATAAGCAATTATAGCTATGCAAACTCTAGGGAAAATGTAAAGAATAAAAGAACAAAAAGTTTAAGACAAGTTTTGTATTGATTAATTAAATCAATCTATAAATCACAAATATGTTGCGCATAAAATATAATTGATTTTTAATTAGTTTATTTGATATTTTGTGGTGCTATCTTGTAATCCCTGTGGTAGCAAATGTAGAAAATCTTTTTCTGATAAACTTTAATTTGACTATTTGCAGCTTATCATTATACTTTATTCTCAACTATATCATTTCCAACGAAACAGTTGGTATTTCCCTATTTTAGAGTACTTGAAATAGTCTTTAAAATATAAATAAAATCTTTTTCTACCACAAAAATCATATTCAGGTAGCTATAAAAAACTTTTTTCAAAAGTATTTTTATGTTAATTAATTTCACATGTTCAATCTAATAAAGATGTTTTTTACAATTGCAGCTTTAATACCTCACATCTATTCTTTAGAATAACATACCTATAAATGATAAAAAAACATACTACTATATTTTCAAAATATTACAAAACATTTTTAAATAAAAAATTTCATTGATTTTATATAATATCAATATAGAATTGATGTTTCCATTTTATATACTAAATTTGACAGAATAATAATCTAAACATTATTTTATAATAATGAAGAATCTTATTTTTTAACATGCTGAATGCAACAGCAACACATTGATTCATGCAATAATTTAAAATCCTCAATCATCCTAGTTAAAGAGTTAATAATAAATAATGTACCTGAGATTTCTGGACATTTACTAAACTAATATTTTTATAGTTAAGTTTTATTTGAAAGTTAAAAATATTCTGTATATCATCTTTAAATTGTCAAAAATTGTAAATTTAAAAATCAATTTGAAATTGTTTTTTAATTGGAAATAATAGTATAATCATCAATTAAAGAAAATTTAATAATCAAGAAGAGAAGTTTTTGCTTTTGCTTTGAATTATTATAAATTAAAGATTCCATTATAAAACTTATGAACCATTTTGATATTTGTTCCATAAAGCCATTTTGAACTAGTCCAAAAGTCATTGACTATAAAAATGAAAGCAAAGTTAAAATTTATTTTATACATCCCTCATAATACCAGATTTCAATTCAAATGCCTAATTTTCCATAATCTATAATAACACTTTTTCTCATGCATCATATAGAAATTGTAGTGCAGAAATAAATTTTCAGCTATTTGCAAACATTATGACAAAACTTATCAATTAGTTGACAAAAATTGACAAAAGCATTTTATAAATTACATCTAAAAATTCAATACTTTTAAAAATTGATTGGCAACAAAAAGTATATATGGAATTTTGTTTATTTAAAATCATTAAGCATACAATTAAAGTTACTAAGATATGTAGTTTCTGAAGTAGGGTCGAACCTACATAACTATATACACAGGTTGTTTTAGAAGGTTCAAAACTTTTATGTCATTAAGATTAAATCTCTATTAACTATTCAACTAAGTTAAAGCATTAAATTCATTTTAATTCTTAAAAATAACTTTGATTTAGAAGCTAATTTTGATATTTCATGTATCCTTTAAAAAATTAATACTTTGTAATCTAATATATCACATCATATTTTAAAAACTTTTCCAGGGATCCCATTAGAAATACATTCTTTTTATTTTCAAATTTATGAAAAGAGTTTCAGTGTCACTAAGCTAAATATAACTCATGAAATCTAAAGAAATCAATAAGATAGATATATCAATATATGTAATCAAACTTTTAAATTTTTTTTCCTTGTTCAAAGTAAGTTAAATATTTGCTTTATCTATTAAAAATATTACTATCATATTCCAATGATTTAATAAGATTATGATATTTTAAAATCTGTTATTTTTAATTAATGTATATATAAAATAAAAATATCTTTATAGTTTTGATGTGAATTATTAAACTGCAATTTAATTTCTATCTTCAAATTTCTCTAGATGTTGTGAAACTGGTATTCATTTTATTATTCATTTAAGCAGAAAAGGACAACTTTTTTATCTATCAAATCAATAAGAATAGAGACAGAATATCATTATTTTCAAACCTGAAATACAAATACTATTTTTGATTACCTTTAGCCCTATATAATCGCATATCACAGATATATAATCAAAGATTTAATTTTTTTTAAGGCAAGTTATTAATAAAAAAGTTTTATTGCTAGTAAATATATGTAATACTTCTTGATTTGTAATCGTGGTTCAACATATAAAAGCAAAACAAAGGATTGGGAAAGTTTCATATATTCAGACTCAAAATGTTATATCCATAATTTTTGATATAGCAAAAATATGTGCTATAGAATATAAGCAATGCAATACAGTCTTTTATGAAAAAGTTGAATTATTGAATTATGTATGTCACTTTATCTAGAATGTTGTGTAATTAATACATATTGAATTGCAAACTATGTATAATTAAAAAAAAACAGTATGCAATTTTATGTAAAATTTATCAATAAAATAAAAGAAAACAGAATATATATATATATATAAAAGAATATAAAATAAATGGAAACAAAAAAAAGTTTAGTAAAAGATCTAACCACATCTAGGCACTATTTAAAAAATCAATTTATTTTATTTATTATTGATTGGCAATTATGTATTTAATATAAAACCAAAACGAAATTGTTTTTTAATCTAAATGTCAACTGATAATTATTTTCACTTAAGTGTTTAATATTCAAATACTTCTATATTTAAAAGTAATCAATCAAGCGTTGGTAGCCGAGAGGTCAGCGCAGCGATCTTGCAAGCAAGAAGTTGCTTGCAGACATTTGTTGCGGGTTCGCTTCCCAGCCGATGCTATACCATATGGAACAAAAAAATAATCACAAAGACAACAATTGTGAAATTGCATATAAAAAGTGCAATTTTGTTATCGAAATTTCTAATACAATTTCAATGCACAATATTTTCGATATTCCTGGATTATTTAATTTACGCCAATTTCTATATTGGTATAGTGTCTAATTTGTGTTCTATTTATAAGTTTAGCTGAGTAAAAAAAAAAGTTCAATTTTTTCACCCGCTAGCAATTTAAACTCTATAATTATTTGATCAAATTGTCGGTCAATTATATATTTTTGTTTTTAATACACACCAGTTAAGTATTAGTCATATGGTCAATTATCTCATATTTTTTTTTCAATTATTTATTATCTATAAATTAGAATTATATACCCAAAATTTTGATAAAAAGGAGTGTAAGAATTTTAAGGAGATCTTTAAAATTTTATTATGTACAATTTACATTTATTTTTTTATCGGAAAAAAATATTTTATTATAAAGATAATTTATTTTACGCTTTTCATTGAATGGATTCTTTATATGATTTGTGTGTAAGAAAAGATACCAATGACTAATAATTATTGTGTGAGTTGGAATTGGGATAGATACCTAAAAAAAAGGGGAAACTCTGAATCTAAAAAAAATTTTAAGTTTCACTTGATTAGGACTACCTCTATATCAATAGGCCCTGAACATATTATAGTGTAAACATTTTTATCTTATATAAAGGGTTAATTTACATTACAACCAATATTTTTAAAAAAATGACGCATGATGATTATAAATTAGAGATATCTACTAAATAGAGTTTTTTTTTAAAAAAATAATATTATTCTTAAAAAGCGCATGCACAATAGCTTGACTGGCTGATTTTAAATGTATTATTCTTAAATATGATTTTATTCTAATCAGTAATTTCCCTGACTGTGATATATAAATAGCTTTTCTAAATTGCTATATTTAATTATTTCATTTAAATAAAAAAAAATGATGTTGAAACTGTAATTAAAGTTATTGAAATGTAGTTAATAATTTTACAAAATATTTCTTCTTTTTTTTTTTATATAGGTGAAAAACCGCACAAGTGCACCGTTTGTGGCAAAGCGTTTAGTCAGTCGTCCAATCTCATCACCCACACGCGAAAACATACGGGCTTCAAGCCGTTTGTCTGCGAGATTTGTGGACGGGCTTTCCAGCGGAAAGTAGATCTGCGACGTCATAAAGAAACTCAACACACCGAACAAATGCCATGTTAAAAAAAAAAGAATGTAGATGTTTTTCAGTTTAATTAAAAACGAAATGCTCAGCAGGTTTTACCAAGATTTCATTAATCTTAGTAAAAGCTCAAATTATTACGTTCTAAATACATACAAATAATGTTTTTTTTTTTAAAAAAAAAAAAAGCAAAAAAAAAAACAAACTATTTTTATTTAAAAAACAAAATTAAAATATGAGATTGTAAAAATTATTAAAGCAGCAGAGAGTTGACAAAATTATTGTATACACTGTGCTATATATATATGTATAAACATGTAATATATTCTATTATATATACTAATTATAAATGATGTGTATAATAATAATCATCTTATTGCTGGTGATAATGTTAACGAAATGTTTTGATATTTTTATTATTTTAAAGAAATCAATTAAATTTAAATTTATGCCGGATGAAAAGTTCGATTATGTTCATTTACATCATTTGCAGTTTTCAGTAGACCCCAGTTATAAAGAGAATATCTCACTCAATCATATCGCGTTATCTTTACGACTTGTTTAAAAAAATATAGTCTAATTTGTATGAAATCAAATCCATGTATAAATTAATATGGATAGCTAAATTGTCTATGAAATGTCTAACTAAAAAAAAATCTTGAGTCAACTTGACTTTTAGTTCTGTTGAATACTTGGACCCCAGGCTAATTTTAATAAACAATATTTATTCTAAATAACTATACTTAGTCTGTAAAATATTACTTCCTAAAACATAGACACGTATTTCGCGGTACATAACTTAAATACAATAAATATAAATTTAAGTAGTATTTATAAAATACATTTTTTAAAACATATAAATATAATTTACATATTGCTTATGCTTATAGAACCATTAGCAACTACTTATAAACAACAATCATTATCTCCTGAAAAAAAAAAAGAGGTTAAAAACAAACAAAAAATGAAATACATGAATTTTGCGATTATTAGACAAAGTAATTTGCGAAATACAAATACTTCCATTTATATTATAAGCTGATTCTTTAGCTATTTGTTGTACAACACATATAAATATATATATAGATCTAAGTAACCAACAATGGCAATCTACCATGAACGATGATCAACTATTGCTTAATTACAGCAATCTATTTTTCGGCAGAGACTTCAATATAGGTTAATAAGTTTTTCACCAAATGTTTTTCCAAACATTTTATATCGTTTCTTAAACTGACTATGTCTCTTATATATATCGCAAATAAAATATTTTACTTTTTTTTTTAAAATTTACTTTTTTTTTGTTACAATTATAGATATTTTTATTATTGCTTAATTCAAGCACATTTAAGCTTAGCTATATCATTATGCAATTTTATACCCTGCATTTGTTCTAATTAATATTCTCATTTCGTGTATATGTTTTTTTAGATTCAAATTACTGTAAAGCAAAATAGTTTTAAACATTATTGATTATTTTGCAGCTTTTAAAAAAAGTTTAGTGATTTACTATAGAAAAAAAAATTGTCATAGGCTGAAGTTTTTGTTTAAATAACGCCTTCAAATCTCTATATTTATAAAAGTAAAGCAACATCCTACTCAGTATCGCTGTAAATATCTTTTAACTTTTATCAATAATGAACATATATAAAATATATAGAACATATATAAAATTTTAATGCAAAGAAAAAAAAAGATAAAAGTAACCATGGATTCAGCCCCCATAAAAACTTGACAACTCCCCTACTATTAGTGAATGTGTATCACATTACAATTACATATGCTTTTAAACAGGCCGTTGACATAAATTTATAAGATCAACTCAGATTAAAGCAAAACATTTACATCAAACCAAAAACATCTAGGTAACTATTTATTAATCACCACTAAAGAAATAGCTGGATTAGTTTTTCAGATTGTTTACCTGAGGGGAAAAGTCTGTTAATGATTGAAAATAAATCAATCCAGGTTTGTGTAACTTAGAGGGATATATTAGGCAAGTATCATTATGCTATTATGTATGACAGCAAAATTAAATTAAACAGTCAGACAATATTAAATACTAATCGATATATGTCAATTTTTAAATATTTTTAAAGATTCAAATTTATATGAGAGTTGCTGAGTTTTAGTATGTAATTACATAATGTATATAGTTTCTATAGTTTGTTTTGAGAAAATTGTATAATTACTTTTTTTGTTCAAAAAAATAAATTATTTATCTTTTATAAAAACTCATTGCTGCCAACCCTCCTCTCTTTAAAATATCTATTCAACTAATCTATTTCGTATTTTTTTTTAAATTTACAGCATCAAATTAGATATAAGAAATATTTTTTTTTTTACAACTAAAAACGTAGATTAGTTTTTAGCAAAAAAATGAGCTTATTTAAGTTCTACTTTATTCTTTTATAATTAAAATAAACCAGTCAAATTATTTTCTTTATTGCCAAGAATTTAACAGGCTTTAATGTCTCACTTTATCAATTTTATTTTTTAAAAATATCGTCATTGGGGAGGGGGGATATATATTTTTTCTCATATTGTGTAATATATTTTTTCAATACAAAACTGCTGATAGCAATGCAAGTTAGATATTTTGGTATATATTTATAAATAATCTGCATATATACTTATTATAACAGTTAAATTTCATCCCGTTCGATTTAATATTTCAAACCTACGTTTTTGTTAAACATTTGCTGCAGAATGAAAATTAAACTAAAGCTGTGATTATTAATAATAAAAAATAATGTATTAAAAAATTGCAAATAATTGTCAATGAAATATATATATATATTATAAATTAAAATTATAAGAAACCATAATGTAATGGTTTGTGCATTTGTCTGAAATATATCTTAGCCTTAGGGTTCAAATGCTGACCAGAGGAATATCGAAAAAAATTGTAGGACATCCTTAGAATTTAGTTTTCAGATAGTCAGTTCATAGCCAGCTCAGAAGTTTCGATTATTAGTCAATAACTGGGTAATTATTTATTATTACCTAGAATGTATGATCTCAGAGGATCTGAATTCCTTACATTAGTGCTATGTATTTATTGATTGTTAAAAAAGAAAAACAATATTATAATATGCTGGGTTGCCCATGAATGGATAAAATAATATGCTTCTACAGCATGGTGTCAATAGGTTAACTTTTTTATAAATAATAATTTTTTTTATATATATCCTGTTGCAAATAAATATGATGAGATTAAAAGCATAACAATTTCTGGATTAATTTCCAGCTGAGAAAGTTAAAAAGAATCTTAATTTGAGGAATTAAATGATACTGTTATGCTTAGTCTCATTTCACTGCTTAAACATTACAAGATAACATTCCATTCAACTGACCACACATATTATTTCTAAAGTGCAAATAACAAAACATATATAATACAAAAACGTACTAGTTTTAATTTTTTTTGTATCTTTCTGTAGAAATAAACGTGGTCATGGTTTAGTTTTATATTTTAATAGACAATATATTGACAATCATCAATTGCATTTTATTTTGTAGATAGAAATCCCTATTAAAATAATTCTGAGATTATTTAAAAATGAATTATTTGATAAAAAAAAAACTCTTAAGATTTGATTCCATTGTTTAGTTTTATTGTGTTTCCTATCACAATGATAGATTAAACATCGTTATTATATATTTTAATATCTCAAGTTGTTCATTAAAAATGGTGTTATTAAACAGTCAATATGCAAAAAAAAAAAAAGAAACTTGAAATAATAACAAACTTTTAACGTGTTTTATATTAAGTTAAAATATTTTTTAGTTAGATAATGATGATCGATTTTTATTTTAATTCATCATTTATATAAACATTGCTTTAGTCATTGGATTCCAGATGGAAATTATAATAGATTTAAAGAAATTGGTCTTATTTTAGTTAGACAAAAACTATTGCATTGCATTTAACTTTTATATTATGCTACATGAGATATAATTTGAGTGTTTTAGACTCTGAAGATTTGAACATAATTAATCTATCTTATTAGATATAATTCTCTGAAACTAGTTTACTGAATGTGTCATCTACAAGATTTAATTGATTATTGAGTTACAGTACTCAATAATTCCGCTGCATGTTGCTAATTTATTATTCTAATGAATTTTTGTTTATAGTTTGTTATGCATTTTCAGGTTTTTTATGCATTAATTTATAAACTTATATATATATGTGTATATATATATATATGTAAGATGAAAGATGCATTGTTAAAAACAAAAATTTGAATGTATATATAATAAAATTAAGTGATATTAAATCTTCATCTACCATCTAGATGATTATGTAAACATTCAAAATATTACCACATAATAAAAAAAAGACTAATATTAATTTGACACATGTTTTAAGTAAGACCCTAATCAATCTGAAACATATATCATACAGAGATTGGTCATTTTTCAAATCAATAGATAACATTTAGAAATTTTCGAAAATATTTTAGATAGGGCATACAAATCTAATCTGATTTAATTACATATTTAAAACACTAATAAATTATATATATATATATATATATATATATATATATATATATATATATATATAATATGAGTTTACTATTGAGAAGCTAATTGGTTAAAATATTTAATTATTAAAAGTATTTTAGTAAAATTCACTTTGGAAAGTAAATCTCAGTATAAGAATCCATATTGCTATTTTAGCATAGTTACATATATTTAGATCTCTAGAACATCTGAGAATCACAACCATTTTGTTAACATAATTATGAAATTAAAGAGATTGGTTTATTTTTGTGTTGAATAACATTTATCACTTTTAATTTAAGCCTGCATAACAGCTGCAGCTCAAGTGATTGTATTTATTTATTATTTAAAAAATGCTACAAGCTTGTTAAATATTTTATTTATTTATCCTCCCCATCCCCATTTTACTTTTATTTATATACTTTTATGATAATATAATCTTTCAAATATCATAATTTAGTTGACTTTTTTACTTAAATAACTAAATACATTATTTATGTTACAAACATCCAAAATAGTTTATTTTAACTTTTTTGTAACACCTTGATTATAAATTATTATTATTCTATATTATTTTTTTTGGAAAATCTTTCTATGTTTCTGGAAATTATTAGAGCAAGCAGCTCTTCAGTAATGACTTAATGAAATTAGTAGTTTTAACTTCAATGAAAATAATTGCTGATTAAAAACATTATTATAGTTTTAATCATTTTTGGAGACTTTGAATAATCCTATATATATATATTATATAGAGGTGTTTAAACTTAGAATTTGCAGTCTATATTCATCTTCCATTAAAAATCTTAAATTTGGATCCCTCTATTTACTATAGTAAACGTTCAATATACTAAATGAATAGGTTAATTATATAAAATATTTGTAAGAACACACATATATATATATATATATATATATATGTGTATATATATATATATATATATATATATATATATATATATATAAGTTTATGTTACTGCAAGTATTAATACGTAATGTTTATAACATTTTTTATATAAGCATGCATTTTTGATTAGTACAACTATAACTATTGTTTACTATTACACTGATATAAATTACTTCTGTAGTAGTCAGAGAATATTGCATATTAAAATAATGTATATTATAATTGAAGTAGGAATTTCTATGCTGAAACTATAGTTTCTGTGCTGAAATTATAATATCTCATAAGAGATATTATAAAAAAGAGTGAAAGGTTAAAAAAGATTGCCAATGCCTACATAAAAATATAATAATAAAAATATTATTGATATTAAATTTAAAGTCAAGAGTAATATAATTTCTAATACAATGAAAATCATTAATAATCATTTAAATATTTATTGAAAGAAGATTGTTGAGAATATATGTAGCAATTTAGAAAATTTGAATAAATTCCAGAAAATGACTTTTTTTTTTTTTATTATTTCATTAAGTGTAAATTGTATTAATACATTTAAAAATTAAAAATAAATAAATCAAGTCTGTAAAAAATAATGAATTTAGATCAAAATTATTATTTATTTGTGTAAAAAATATTACTATTGAAATTTATTGAAATTCTAAAAATTGAAATAAACTTCGGGTTTTTGAAAGGTTAATTAAATTATCATTTTTAACCACATGATTAATTATTTACATAAATAATAGAGTTTATGTCACGATGATAAAATAAAATTATATGATTAAATGAAAGATAAATGAAAGTTATCATGATCTTAACTTAGTTCACTAAATAATTATTACATTAAGATTTATAAATAAATTAATCATCATTATCTCACCATTTTCTTTTCTCTGAGAGTGGTGCATGTCCTAGTTGTCACGAACTTTATGCCATCAATCATCTCTTTGGATTAACTGCGATAACAGTATTAGATCTTTGGATAATTGTATCAATTCTAAATTTTGTTTTCTAACTTTTTTTTTAATATTTATTTATTTATTTTGACTGAAAATAGAATACATATTATATATATATATAAAATTATTGATTACAAGTATGCATTTAAAAAACTAGTAATAGGAGTAATTGTTTATTCTGTCTTTATACTTTAAATTTACACAGTTTGTGGTTGTTTAAATCTATATTATTTTATGTTTTTATGACAAGCTAAAAAGAGGTGGAACCAATTTTTTAATTGTTGATAAGCAATTATAAATAAATGGTTTATAGTTAAACTGAATTGTGGTAACAATATATGTGTAGTTATATATATATATATATATATATATATAACTACACATATATTGTTACCACATATTCATTATATATATATATATATATATAATGCATTCTTCTTCACTGCTCCTGTAGCTGTTTCATAAGAGGCTCTGATGAAGATTTGTCCTAAAGTGGATATAAATAGGGAAGCATTATTAAATAAACAGTAAAAAATCCAAATTTCTACCCAAGTACAAATTTAGCCACCTCACCTCTCAGTCTGATGGTTGTATATATCAATGATATTTAATATTGATCAAAAAGTTTTGCCATTTATTATGAAAATATGTACTAACTATTAGTGATGCATCTAAAATGCATTTATGAGAGTGAGAAATGATCTTTATACATTATTGTTTTTAAATTGCTGACAAATATTTATAAGATAAAGATTTAACAAAATACTTTCTTGACTTTCTTTTACTTTGATTTTTTTTAAACATACTTTTTAAAATTGTATTCAGATTTTTTTTTTTTTTAAAAAAAAAAAATATTTTAAATGTTTCAGCTTTTTAAAGCTTTACATCATTTATATATTTTATGATTTTGCTTTAACATACTATTTTTTATTTGTTTAATTTCTGATAAATTGTGCATAGATCATTTTACTTTTAAAGTATACTTTTCACTAATACATGTTTTTATGTCTATTGAAAGTTTAATTATAATTAACTTTTTATTTATACCATATGATTTTTAATTCCTTTTTCACATTTTAAATTCCACATTGTTTATTTATGATGGATCTAGCAATACATAAGTTAAAAGAAACTAATCAATAAATATATACCTTTTTTTTAAAATTTGTACCCAATACTTTCATTTTACTTTTATTCCTTATTCGTCTTAATTTTATTGTGCTACGTTGATTTAATAAAGTGAAGTTTAATGCAATGATAGAATAAAAAAACCAGGAATTAAAAGTTCTTGAATGAAGTTCAACCTGTGGGTTCTAGTTTTCAAATGTACTATGACTTTCCAATCAATGAATCATTGCATTATTATTAATAAACAATATATTATTTTTATTATCTTCTCTAACAAATAATATTTTAATGTTACTTATTTTGTTTAATATTTTAATTAATACAGCTAAAGCATTTTATTTTATATAAATTGTTTTCCTTTTTTTTGGTTTTTATCAGTATATTCTTTATCTCAACTCCATTATATCACAACTATTTACCAGTGCAAAAACTCTGATTATCCAAAATATGTAAGAATTTTATAAAAAATCTTCACTGATCAGGTGAGCAACTACAGATATCAAACACTTCCATCGCATCACCCTCACAGGATATCAATTGGTTTCTATCCAATGTTAACACATTATCGAAGGGTTGATAATCATTATACTATAGAGATAGTTTTAAAAGTTTTGATTTTTATTAGCACATCCCTCATCTCAAATCCATCATAACAACAACTATTCACCAATGCAAAACCTCAGACTAATTTCTAATGTTCCTGATAAGTAGATTGCACTCACAATGTTATGATGATTTATGTTATCATAAAGACAACCAGCATATATTTTTTATTAACAAAAACTGTCATACATTTTCATATTATTATAAAAAAGTGTTTTGGATATCAATTTTAAAAAAAAAAATTAAATATTTTGCTATAAATATTACATTTACCAGTTATAAAAAACAAAATAAAACACTAGAAGTCATTTATGAGACATTTTTTAAATAAAGAAATATTAAAACTTAGTAAATATAAAAATTTATATTTTAATTTAGTTTGAATATTTACTACTTCTAATGCTCATTCATTATTCAAGTTTAGAATAGATAGCTCTGGAGTAGAATCAATGGAGTGAATTATTGTTACAGTCATGGAAAAAAAACAGAGAATGCCACATAAATCTTTGTTTGGCAAGCACTATTATTGCTTCTAAAATAAAAATATCCTATAGTTATTTTAAACTGAGATCAGTAAAATATGTATTGATGACATAATGCTAAAAATATAAAACGTATATTATTATTTTTTAAATGTTTTTGAATCATATTATTAGTTTGAGTTTCATATATAAAATGTAAAAATTAATCTTTGGATGTAATGCACCTCTCTGAAAAAGACCAATAGCCAAAAACTAGTCTGGAGATTTGAATATAACACTACTATTTAGTGATAATTGATTATTCAATGTGCTATAAATGGCTCTGGAATAGAGGAAACGGAATAGATTACTATTCATAACAAAGAACTATTTGTATTTTTGTACTAAAAATGCTTACATTTTAAAATATTTTAACACACAATCTTAAAAAAAACATTTGAAAAATTTTTTCGGTCACTATTTACAATATTTATATTAAGAATTAATTAATAACAATTCTAAAACTGATGACTTAGTCATGAAATTTGGTAAAAAACAAACAAACAAAAAAATAGATGTTTTTTTAAATTTATAATTATCTATTGTTTTAATAAAATGATTATTTATTTTTAATTTTTAATGCCCTTTGCTGCTTTAATATGTAAAAAGAAAAACAAAATGGAAATAATGCAATATTACAATGTTAAAAAGGAGACTAAGTGAAAAAATAACCTTTAGTAAAAAAAGATGTTTTATTAAATTCTCATACAAATACAATTATTGTTGTTTTTCTTTAATTTTTGATTTAACTAAAATAATTTTATAAATGATGTAATAAAATTTTATTTTATTGCTTTTTAATTAAAATTGTTTATAAGTTCTATTATTTTATGTTTGATTTTCCAATAAATATTTATATTGATTAAACGTGTTTTATTTACTGTTAGTTTTTCATTACAATTTTTTTTTTTAATTTTAGCATTATACTGTGTATGCTTACATTAGACATAATTACTATAATTGTTAGGTAATGTTATTCAGATATCAACTGGTGATTGTTCAACAGCATTCTGCCAATTAATACAATTTTCAATATAGTATATAGAAGTAGTTTCTAATTACGTTTTCTTATGCATTTTGAAATATTGTTATTACTATTTCATGTCTGTGAAAAAATGTCACCAACTTTATTTAAATTTCTGCTATACAACATAAATATAACAGTAAGATCTTAAGGAAGCTTTGAGATTTCCATAACCTCTTATTATATAAATCAAAAATAAAATCAAGATTATAAAGACCAGAAATAAGACTCAGAATCCTTTTAAAAAGATTATTAGAGAAAAAAATATGAAATTCAATACAGATTTTAGTATAAAACAAGATATAATTACAGGCAAGAGAAACTATTCTTGTATATGGTAGCTTGGTATTGTATTCGTAAATTGTGAGCACTGGATAGCATTTTTATTTTAGTAATATATGTCATTTATTCCTATGCACATCTAATCTGAATATTAAATAGTTTTACAAATATCCTATAGACTTTGCAAGGGCACAAAAATTGTGCCAAGTCTTTTTATTCAGTTTTTATAAAGTCATATAGGCATGATTTATTTACTAACAATATATAACAGTTGGAAATTATATCAAAATTTATTTCAGGTAGTAAATAAAATGCCTGAGTATATTTAAATAATGTTAAATGATTCACAGAAAAGCTAGTTTTATGATTTTTTTAAAAAAACATCTTGTCAAAGAATACTGTGATTAAATAATAAAAGCACTACTGATCCAACAAACCAAATATATAATATATACAATATAAACATTACTATGTACATGGTATAAACTTATACAAAATAATTACATAGTTAATTCAATTTCTAAAGAATCACCATTGTCACATATTTATTCTAACAAAAACAAAAATTTAATTATCAACTCACTATTAGTGTTCTAAATAAAAACCATATTTCTATACATAAACTAAACATCAGATCAGTTCAGATTGTAGCATTTCAGATACGTACAAAAATTTCCATTAACAAAATTAAATATAGTATACATATCTGATAATGCAATTGCCTTCTCCTTTAATCAGCAGTCACAACAATTTTATCTCACATCAGTATACTCAAACCAAAAATCTAACCAGTATATTTCTCTTTGTCCAACTGATAATCTTACCACACTAGGAATAACTATTGTGTGGTAACTTCATCTGTTATTACAATGAATTACTGTCCACATTACAATCTAAACATAACCAACTCACTATGCTATCATGAACAATACCTTTCTGGAACTGTTTCATTTAATGGGTCAAGTTCTTTTTTCATCAACATTTTTTCTGTATATTTTTACAATTTCTAAAAATTAATCCATTTATTTAGTATTTCACTTTCAGACCATGCTTATGTGACTCTCAAATTATTCTAAAATAACATACTGCTCTATGAGTTTGTATTTATATAACATATTCCCATAAAATTTAAATTATCCACAGATGACTTTTTTATATAATTATCATATAATCATTACTATTATCAGCTAAAGTATCATTCTCCAGTTGAACCATGATCTTGAAAATTATTTTAAAAATTAACTGCTGCTTCAATGGATTAACAAGTTGTCATCCAAATAATCTCATAAAACAACATATTGAAGACATAAATACAAATCTGCAAATCATCTAACAAGTAAATAATTCCAAAGCTCTTGTCTGTAAACTACAAAATAGAGGAAAACAATTGATTACACTTTACAATAAGAGTGCAATAACCTATAGGTTAAAAAATACTAAATCTCTCAAAGATTGTAAGTGTCTGTAAATTGTGCAAAATTTATTTTATTTCACATCTTTGGCATTACTATTTTTATCAAAAGATGACACTTTTTTTTCTGGCATCAATGTTGATAAAAAACCTTTTGAGAATGTACTCTAAAAGCTACTGATAAATATTCCATTATTCACTACAATATACAATCTTCTCAAGAAAATTATATTACAAAGCAATAAATATTCCAAGAAATCATCCACATTAAAAAACACTTTTTTGTTGCAGATCTTACTTCAGCTAATCTCTATAGCCAGTTTGACTACATTATTATTATTATTATCCTACATAAATGCTATAATCAACCCTGCATGCACAATTTTAACATCTGCAACCTTTCTATCAATGTAATATTTTGTCTTAGAAAGCAATAAAATGCAGTATATTCCTTTCTATATAACTTGAATCTTGTACTTGAGGACATAGATCAAAAAATCTTTGCAAAAATAACTAAATAAACTAAACAAAGTTATTCTGCCAAAACTATCTACTAAACATTATACAATAAAAAACCATGCCTCTCAAGTTATTTTTTGTATAAAAATCTATCTTGTTCACCAAAAAGGACATTTTTACAGATTATGTTGAATTTTAAGTCAATTTTAAGGCACCTTTTGATCTACTCAGTTGGAAATACCTTTTCACTGCTCTACACAAACTTCTGTTTAAACATAATAATCTCATGATTAGTATCCAAAACTATCTTATTAATAGTTTAATTAAAGTGAATAATTGTTTGATATTCACATCTTTCAAACCCAGTCAGTATTTCACTCATCACTTGCTCACTGCTATTTGCAATTTATATAGACCCTCTGGTTAATGAAATTAAACATTCCATTGAAAGTACTTTTTTTCTTATCTCAGAAATACTAGACAAGTCATATCTATTGTTGGTGATGTCATGCTAATTTTCAGAGGCCTTCAATATTTTAATATCAATTCCAAACATCAACTGGTTCTGTAATACACGTTTGCAAATATGTGAAGCTCACTACAGACTGTAAACTCTTTCTTCATCAGTAAGCTGAGTAAGCTCCTCATCCTTTTTTAACATTTTATTTAATCTATATAAAATACAATTAAACTATCACTTAAACAGTGTCATACACATTCAGTATAAAAATAAATTCATTATGCCAAAAACTGTATTTCATTGCAAAAGTTTGCTAGTTAATGCTATTCTTAATGGTATACTTACCTATCAGAGTTTATGGATGTGACTATTTAACACCACACGATAAGCTTATGTTTGTAATAAAAGCATACATTTGGATCTTATTTTCACATCTTCTATCAATCACAACTTTATGCATTAGTATTTTCCAAGATTGGGATGCCCCAAATCTTTTGTAATATATTAGAGCTAAAATATAAATTGTGACACTTGTTAACCCAAACTCATTACCATACTCTCTCTAATACCATTGCTTGTGTCCCTTTCATATGTCAGTCATTTATTTTTTACAGATCATGACATTGAACATGCTGATTTATTAAACCAGTATAACATCAAATCTCTTGTTAAGCATATCATTTAGAGATTTATTCAAGATAACTTATCCATCCACTAATCAATAAAAAACCTTGCCACTGGCTATGACTTTAACCAAGTTTAAAATTTTTGTGATTCTCAATCATGGTTAAAATTTATTGCAATGTATAATTTCAACCATAATGTTCTCAATGACCAATTTAAACTAAAGCTAGAACATTGTGCATTAATTATTCAGAAGAAATGATACACCTTTTTCAAATCTTCCCATTTTATAAATCTCTACTACTATTCATGTTTCATAAGCAATTGATTAAAATATATTAAATACTTTAATCCTATAATGTGTCTGTAATTATTTACAACTGCTTCATAAATATTTGATAATAAAAATTACAGTATATTAAAAAAACAAGAAATGCTTCAACATATATTTTTTATATTCTCTCAAATTTTTACCCAGTTATATCATAAGCAAATCTTAGCAATCTACAGTCTATCTCAACTGTGTACATAACTTAAACTTTTATTATAACTAACACTTCCCATCAGTTTTTATTCTTGTAAATAAATATTTGAATTCGTCAATATATGAACAACACTTTAAATTGAAAAAAAAAAGAACATTTTAGTGATGATTGTTAGGCAATATTTGGATATGAATTTTAATATATATTTTATCTGCAGAATTATATAATTGCCATTATTAAGTACTTATGAAAAAAATAATAATTAATATCATAAATATTCCATGGAAGACTAGATGTATAAATAAATCAAACATACTCATATAAAATGCTGCAGTCTTCAAATTTGGATCATTCTTAATTAGAGTTCATTAACTTATTGTACTAACTTTTACCATTATGGTTGCAGTTTCATCATACATTTATCTACTGACTTAAATTTATACTATTGCATATAAATTAATATTTATATATAATTTATTATCAAAAAAGATTTCTAATACATAAAAAAAACTAGTAGAAAGTAATGTATACATATATCATATATTATCAAGCTGATGTTAAATAGGAATTCCTATGAATAAAATTTTGTCTATAATAATCAAACATGTTTTGTTTTTAATTATTTGAATGACATTATTGTCATAATAGATTTCCCTTAGCTCTTTGCAGTTTACTTTTTCAGGTGCAAACTTCGTTGTTTTTTTGTTTTGCTTGATGATCATGGAATTTAAAAAGTATTTATAATTGTTTTAACATTTCAACATCAATAAAAAGATACAGAAATACTATATCTATAGCAATTGTTGTCTTCGTTTTAAGAATGTTCTTTTACACCTAATGATTTTTTTAGGCATTTTCTTTTATTGCAACTCTCCTCGAAATTATTTTAATATAAATTTTTTGCTTGCTGGCTCTCTTATTGAAAAAAATAACCTAATTACTTCTATTGTCATTAACAATTTTTAAATAATTTTCTATTTTTAAAGTTATAACGTTAGTCATGTTTATTTAGTAAAATTCTATAATTTTTTTCTATTTTTAAAATTTTTCCATAAATGTATTCAAAATTTTATCTTTTTCTCTATAAGTATGAAATCGATGTTTCCCCTACAAATCCTGAAATCACTTTTGCCAAATTAATGTTCACATAAGCTCAATCACCTATCAATAAATATTTTAAAAAAGCATGGGTGAGTCACTTATATTTAATGCTTATTTTTAAATAAACCAATATTCACCAACCTGGCTAAAAATAGAGATTGTTCTTAAACATGGTCAACAAATGTTGGCTTATTTAAGAATAAGCTTTATGTATCAGCAGATGATCCATGCTTTTAAAACATTTATTGATGAGAAGAGAGGAAAGCGTATGCCTATTTTTAGCCTTGTGTAAGGTTAGTTTTTTTCTATATAATTTCATACCCTATATTATTAATTATTACACACATATGTATTGTAACCTGTTGAATGGTTGCAGAACATGGGTCAAACAAAGGTCACCACATTGGTGCCCAAAATCTGCCAACTGTAACCTCCAATGCAGGACAAAGAAATAGTGCAAAGCCGACCACAAATAAATTTATCAAATGCATTTCAAAACTCAAATCCCTTTCATATTATAAATCTGATAATAACAAATACTATTACTGACTATAATAATGATAATTATTTGAATAAAAAAATGACCATTTGATTACAGTAATGGGTTGAAACATCTTCTCTCAGGATTCATATTATGACTTTAATATCTTAAAATTCTAAATACTAGCATACAAAAGACTCTTTAAAGCATTTTGAATTTTCTTCCTGTATAAATAAAATACACATAGGTACTTCTAAGACTATAATCCTATAATAAACGAATTTATAATTATTGCATACACATGAAGTAATGCAACACGTAGAAAGGGCGCATTCTGTGTTACCCAAAGCATTACAAAAACATACTTAAATAAATTGTAACTAACAAGGTATATGACTTGCCATGATGTAGGTGATATGGATAAGTAAATCAAGTAAATAATAATATGAGACCATTGAAATGTATGTTTTTTAAAACAACTAATAATAAAATTTAATTATTACGAGATTTTCTATTTAATGAATGTAATAATAATGGCAACAAAAACAAAAACATATTTTAATAACAACAAAAATATTTATTTACAATATAAATAAATATTTGAAATTTAATTTAATATATATTAAAAATAATTAATTTAACAATTTAAGATAAGGAAGTATTTATATAATTTTACAATGAATATCCCCTTTAAGTATTGTTACAAAATTATAAAATAACTTTGCATTACATATTAAATTCTCATCCGTATTATCTAACACATTTTCTCAACAATTCTGTACTAAAGATAAAACAACAAGAATATATGCCTATTTATCAACTACATCTCAAAACAAATGTGAAAAAGCATTTGTTCTGATATTATAAAGATAGCATACTGTATAAATTATAAGTACAGCATTACAATAGATATAATATACATATTACACTTCAAGAACGGCTTTAACATTAAATTGCAATAGTTACCCGGATACTGTTAAAATAAATATGCTTTGAAATGCCCCTTAAATACTCAATAACACATTTAAACATTGCAATAGAGGCAAGTAATATTTACTAAGGCTGTAAACCTTAAGAATATGCATGTGAAGCATTTTCACACACATATTCTTAAGGTTTACAGCCTTAGTAAATATTACTTACATTAATCAATGTGCATTTAAATAAATTTATAATTACAACATTAAATTATCATAATAGATTTCTAACCATAAGATATTTCCATTGACTCATTGTAAATTGAAAGATTTCATGAGTACTAATGTGTAATAGGAATTGTGGATTTAATCAGTGAAGTATTGAATGTCTTCACACTCTCATATCTAACTGCTTCAGTTTCACTTATTTATATAAAAAGTAGATTGAAGTAAAGAGGGTTCCCCTCTTTTCTTCCAAAGCATAAGCTTGTGGTTAAGACCTGTAGAGGTCTCTACTTTCACATTTTTACATGTATATTCTTAAGGTTTACAACCTTAGTAAATATTACTTATGTAATCAATGTGCATTTAAATAAATTTATAATAGAGGCATGGTGGACAATAATCAATAAACTAATAAGAACCCAGTATTTATGTGCAGACAGTGCTGAAAGATTAATAAGATACAATCTCTCTTTCAAGGAAAGGGTGAACATATGCAATAGCATGAGAAAAAATATCAACATTAATTGCCAAATTAAGCAAGGCATATATATAATAATAGCAAAAATAATACATAAATAATCACTGCATACATTCTCATATATATAATAAAACATTTATCCAATTCATTAATGTACTTAAACTCACAAAATATGTTATAACAAAACTACATATTATAATTTTATACCTATTTGAATTTTATGCACTGACTTACACTCTAAATGTTCTTAGATACTAAGTATAAGAACTGTTTTATCCCAGTATTACAATTCATTATATTATATTAAATATCAATTTAAAGAACTCTCAATAATTGTCATAATGTAAAAATTTATTTGAATATATTTCATTTAAAAAAAGCACTCATTTTTGTTTCTTATCAAATTTTTGGGCAGCAAATATTATTATAAATATTCTTGTAATATCATTTGAAGTATATTAATAACCTAGGCATAAAATACAACATTACAATTATATAATACAAAAATAAAATGTTGATATATAAAACATATTTATATATGCTACAATCATTTTACCCACCAACTGAAAGGACTAAAGTTCTTTCTATTTATAATGAGAATTCCTTAAAATATTATATGAGGTATAGTAGCATTCATTAAAACAATGTATTGGTGAAGCTAGGAGCAGATTTTACCATTGAAGGACTAAAGTTCTTTCTATTTATAATGAGAATTCCTTAAAATATTATATGAGGTATAGTAGCATTCATTAAAACAATGTATTGGTGAAGCTAGGAGCAGATTTTACCATTTAATAAACAGAAAAATGGTGCCATCATAAATTTGAGCATTATTTTATTAACTTTTAGGCACAGTAACGATTTAAATTGTTCTCTTCTTTTGTTGAGTGATAAATATAACAACAATAATAATGGTATTATTTTATTGGCATCAGCTGAAAGATAAAATTATTAGTAAAGTCTTTTTTATGGTTTTGAAAGAATAAATTTTAATAATTTTTCCTTCTTTAAATTTATGAAAAGTATTCTGAAGATATCAATCACATTTTAACTCGTTTTTAAACCTGGTTGAAACTAGAAAATAATTCATCTTTTATTTATAAATAATTTTATTGAAAAACCATCTACACTAACCTCCTATGGGGCCTGCAATGCAGACCCCACTGTAAATATATGCCATTCACCCACACACTGTATGCATAATGATCCAAAAACATTAATAAGATATTTAGCAAAGTAAAACAGTAGGGTGAGTGATGCGTATATATATATGAACGAAGCAATAATTTTATTTATTGCTGAATATTAGATGTTTTCTTTATATAATTGTAAATATCTTTTTATATATGTGTGTTTAATTAAACTAGTGGAATGTAATGACAAAGAAAGATGGGGAGGGCTTGAAATACTGAAATTATCTTTATCTATAGTCAGATTGTTTTCATTAATTAAAATTATAAATCTTAATTAAAATTCTCTTTTAGTTGTTTTCAAATCTCTAAAAATAGCTAAAATGGTATTTCCAGCCTTATCTGTTTTAGTTTGTTAATTAAATATTTTACTAATCAAACATGTTTTTTTTAATTAAGAGATAGCTGTGGGCAACTGAGATTGCATTCTTGGTGGGATTAAGGTGGATAAAAAAAGGCCCATAGAACAAAAGAGTTTTTTTTTTTGGAGTTGAGATTTGAGTCAGTTGAGTTGAGTTCTTTTTCAGTCAGTTACTTTGAAGGGTTTCAAGACCGTAACATTTTAAGAAGTCAAGAGAAGTTCGGTGCGATGAATTGTGAGTAGAAAAGAAGCACCTTTTTTCCTTCTTCTCTCAAAGAACTGTCTGCCTGCCACTGCCATGTTCCATCTAGCTGACCATACAACATGATTACTTCTGACTGCTGATTGCTAATGATGCCGCTATGCTGTTTTTTTCTTAGGTAACCTTTTAACGTAGAACTGCCTTCATAAGTCAATACTTTTGTAATTTGTAATCTATAGTTCAACCTTCATATCTTAATATATATATTATTTTATAAGCTTCTGCTAAATTTTGCTTTTAAACTCTCTCTCAGTAATCTTTTATTAATATCATGTATTTTAACTTACCTTTCACGCTTAATTAAATTATATATATAAATATGGGCGATTCCATTAAGATGTTATGTATTTTGTTTAATGTATAAATATAATCTATTTTCTTTAATATGCCAAAATCGCTAAATTCGCGAGTAAGGGGGAAAATAATTGTTTTACTTGGAAAAAGGGTGGGCTTTATTTAAAACTTATCAATAAAGTTTTCTTTATATTAAATAGAAATTGCTCGCGAGTTTGGTTTCATTTTAAATTCATTATTCTTAAAGTAAATTAAAAACTTTTACTGTGGATGAATTTTGCTAAATTGGCTGCTTTGAATTTGTCTTTAAATTTCTATTTTAAAAAAAATCGTGAACCTTCACATAATTAATCCAATTCTTTTTTTTTTTTGCTGGTGCCTGAAGGGCGAATTCTACCAGTTAATACGTATTTGGGAATCGATTCTTTAAATATAAATGTTGTTATTCATTATGATTAGTTAAATGACTCAGAATTGAAAAATAGATTATTGCGCAAGAGGTTAGACCATTTCCAAACTTTAAATAATATTATAAAATTATATAAACGTTGCTGGCATACCTTTTCCTTTATTCTGATATTTTATCTTTTCCATTTCTTGATCGTTTTGTTATTGGAGACATCGAAAGCTTGAAGCTCCTGTCCTACTTTTCGAAATCGTTCGTAATCAGAGACTCTCTGTGGAACGTAAAGTTTAGGAGGGTTATGATATTATGTGCTGCAGAATACAGTGCATCCAGATTCTGGGCTCTCAAACCCAGACCCTCTTTCGATATCGCTCCGCCAGAATGCGCGGACATATCAACTCTAAGTTCGTTTTTCAAATATGCTTTAAAATGATAAAATATCCACAATCGCCATGAAGGCCAGATTTCTTTAACGTATGCTAGTACCGTTACTCTGCTCTTTAATTTGATCGCCGTCCGTCTAATCTTAGTAAGTCGCAATGATGTGTTAAAGATAATGATTCATTTCGTAAAATACGTTCAGTATGTTGATCTTAAAACCGCTTTCGTTTAAAAAAAAGCGTTATCGATTCCCAGAGACGTAAATCAATTGGTATAATTTATTCTTGTAAATATTGCGCATTGTTTGTTTTTTATGTATACTTATTCTAAAGACGCT
Organism: Epiperipatus broadwayi; assembly: GCA_028023455.1. NCBI lineage: Eukaryota > Metazoa > Onychophora > Udeonychophora > Euonychophora > Peripatidae > Epiperipatus > Epiperipatus broadwayi. The sequence continues at coordinate 1,838,340 of JAQFVV010000107.1, forward strand.
ATGTCCTAACAATGCCTATCAAACATATGTAATGATTTTAAGATTGTAAATAAATGATTGAGACCGTACATTTATATTTATTTGTCAAAATAATATGAAATTGTATCTGTACAATTATATTTATTAAATGAGTGATAGAGGGGATTTTATACAACAAAGTCCCAAGTCTTGTAAATAAACGATATTGTCCCAAGCGTGAAACTGGTTGGTAAAATATACATGCATTTTTTAATCTTTTGTAATATACATATGCGTTTGTGTAAGATTTATTAAAAATATCTGTTTCATGTAAATCCTGGTTTGTCGTTTTTGAAGTATTATTTTCTAGTTAATATTTAGAACTATTTTCTTTAGCTAAGAGCTTAGCATCAATAAATAACTATAATAAATGTAATTCCTGGGCTACTCCAATCTCGATCATCACCATCAGTCTGATCTTATGCTCTACCGCTTTGCTTATGGGCACGGATTTAAAATAATTTTACTGTGTCATCAGAATTGTTGTTCATTGGGTCAGAGATTCGAAGAATAGGCAAATAGGTTAGAATTCAGGATTGCTCCAGACCTGTGTATCTCGGGCATGATCGGATTCGAGGTACTTTTGCTTAAGATTTGAATCTTGTTAAGTGAGCATACTATTTTGACCGGTACAGTGGATTTTTTTTTCCGGGCTTGGCTGCCCAAGTGAGGCTTCGATATAAACACCCACATACCCTGAGCACTGAATTCTGTTTATATGTATGTTTTAAAAAAGGTTGTAAGAGATCATTGATGATAGACATGTATATTTCCTTCCTACCCGAGTTTGTTTTCCGATTTTATATATATAAAATGTGAAAATTTTGTATTAAAACCAATGTCCATGCGTTGCAACCATAAATGTAAATGGTTTTTGTTGTATCTGGTTTTGCAATTATAGAAAAATATTGTTTTCCATGTTGATAGCCACAAATGTAAAAATCTTGTTTTAAAAATGAAAAAAATTCCGATACCCATGTGTTACAACCATAAGTGATTTTTTTTCTGTATCTGGTTTTATAACCATATAAAATGTGTTTCTTGTATTATATACATGAAAATGAAAATGTTTACAAATAAAACTCATGTACTTCAGCCATAAGTTATAAACCTTGAAATTATAACAAGGTGCACTTCATGTGTCATTCATTTTCTGTACATTATATATGTAATAGAGTTTATAATATGTAACATACTTATTTATATTTACTAGTTGAGTAGCCCAGATGTATTTGGAATTGTTTTTTTTGTTATGTCCTGTTGGCTGGCGCCATATAAATGTGCCAACAGTAATATAATAAAATACGTGTCAAAATGAGTTCAAACCAGGATATTAGGGGTTTGAGAGAGAGTTAAATTATATTTCCACTGTTTTTCTATGTATAATTGTCATGAGCAGAACATTATATTGTAGAAACAAATAACTAATCATTTTTTTGTAAGAGTCTATTATAAGTGCAGAAAAACAACCAAAAGTCAAGCAGCAAGGCAGTTGAATTTCAATAGGTCATACACATACATGTTATGATCAAATATTTTTTTCCGGTTATAAGCAGCAGTCCTCAGCAAAAAAAAAAAAAATGGCAGAATGGAGACAGTTGAAGAGAGGAGGAAAAGAGGTGTATAATTCATGAAGAAATAATATAAAAAGGAAATCAGAAAGTATAGCAACCAAAATTTTATGCTTAAAGAATTCTTTAAAAAAGTAGAAGGGAATTTTAGTAAATAAAATGAGGCATCAGGAACTACCCATCACTGGACAATTTATGCAGATCCAGATCTTCCATGGTGAACCACAGGAGAGTCCACAGGAACATATGGAAAATCTGAAGGCAATGTTTTCACTCTATGCACTGAGCAGTGGGGAACAAATGGCCATAGCTAGCCAGCATTTGGAGGCAACCACTAAAGACTGGTGGCAATCATTGACACACAAACCAACAGATCTCGAAGAATACTGCCGGGCACTATGCAAGATTTTTTGGAGTGAAGAAAGACAGGAGTATATTTTGCACACTATAATCAATGAAAAATTTCCAACTAATCACCAAGAAACGTATGCACAATTCTTTTTAAAGCAAGCCGCAAGACTCAGATCTCTACCAGATATCACATGGTCAGAATCACATATTATCCGTACCATACGACAGAACATGCCGATGAAGGTGCAGGAAATGATGATCATAAGCCAGATCAACAAGATAAATGAAATGACTGAGTTTTTGGTTTCAATAGACTATGGATTCAGGAATCCAGAAACAGATGGAACCCCAAAATTGAACCCAGAACAAAGGAAGGGGGACATACAGGAATGCCCAGAATATTTAAAGAGACAACGGAATCAGTTTAAACCAGATGGTAGCCAGATGACTAACATAATATGGGAAAAAGAAAGCATTGAGAATGTTACAACCACAAGCTTCTGTCCTATTATTGAAGTGATGATAGAATCCACCAAGGTATTAGCACTAGTGGATTCAGGAAGCCAAGCATCGATCGTATCAAAGGCATGGATTAAAAGTATAGAGAGAGAAGGGGAGATCATGCAATTGCCAACACGTCCCATCCAGTTGACCTTGGCTAATGGGAAAAGAATCATGAGCGAGAACAGTCAAATCTGGCTAGAGGTGAAGATTAATGAGAGATTGATGGGCCATACGTTCTTGATTGTATCTGGACTAATCTACGATGTGGTGTTGGGTTCCGACTTTCTAACCCAAAATCATGGAATTATCGATTTCTTTGGAAGAAAATGCCTGTTCGACAATGAATCAACACATTTCAAAGTGACCCACCAAGCCGTGCCTGAGAAGCAAAGCTGCTTGATCCAGCCTGTTGATTCAGCATTGATTGAAAAAAAGGTCCGTGACTCAGCTATTACAGAGTCCAAAGATAAAAGAAGTATCCAAAGCATATTAGAAAATTATGCTCAGGTGTTCGCCCAGACTCCTGGAAAAATAAAGGGGTATACTCATAGAATTCGAGTGAAGGAGGAATCGTACACCCAATCCAAAACATACCCCATCCCATTCCAATACCGGGTTGAGGTGGAAAAGCAGATTCAACAGATGATCGAGTGGGATATTATTGAGCGGAGCCCATCTCCCTATAACAATCTGCTGGTAGTGGTGAAAAAAAAAATGGAGATTTGCGGCTATGTTTGGACGCATGGAAATTAAACAGCATGACCATCCCTGAGAGAGACATCCCGCCACCGATCCAGGAAGTATTTGTCCAGTTGGCAGGGCAGACGATCTTTTCTACCTTAGATCTTACCGCCAGTTATTGGCAGATGGCCCTAGACCCTCGTGACCGAAAGTATACCGCATTTCGGTATGGAGGACATACCCATGTGTTTAAGCGAGTCCCCTTTGGACTCATTAATAGTGGGGCAGGACTGATGCGATGTTTAAAACAAGTCCTATCCAAAGAGGTACAGAAAAATATGGTCTGCTATGTGGACGATATAGTAATTGCATCGAAAAACATCACTGAACATTTGAAATGCCTGGAACAATTTTTCCGTGAATGTGCCCAAGAAAACATAACTATTAACTTGGAAAAGAGTCGCTTTGCGGTAAAAGAAATTACATTCCTTGGACATGTTGTAACTGAGTATGGGGTCAAAGTCCACCCTGAGAAAGTAGAAGCCATCGAGCACTTCCCCAAACCAAAAACTCGGAAACAGGTCCGATCTTTCCTAGGGCTTTGTAACTTCTATCACCGGTTTTACCCAAATTTTGCTCATGAGACAGGAAAGCTGATAGAGTTACTAAAGAAAGATCATAAATGGGAATGGACCGAAGCACATGACAAGGATTTTGAGAACATAAAAAAACATTTCCTTAAAGCTGTAATGTTGTGTCACCCTGATTTTACAAGGACCTTTTACGTCCAGACTGATAGTAGCAAGCAGGGATTGGGGGCTGTGTTATTCCAAATTAATGAAGAAGGAAAGCATCAGGTGCTCTATTTTTCTAGCCGCTCCTTAAAGGGAGCCGAAGTACACTATACCACCACAGAACAAGAAACCCTAGCAATCGTTTGGGCCTGCCAGAAATTCTGGCAATTTCTCCTGGGGTCTGACGTGGTCATAGTGACCGATCACAAATGTTTGGAATTCTTGAATAAGAGTTTCCTTACTAATGATAGATTGATCTGGTGGAGAGCCTGGCCCTTCAACAGTTCCAATACAAAGTGGCTTACTGCCCAGAGTGTGAGAACATTGTGGCAGATATCCTAAGCCGCCATCCTGTTCCTGCCAGTATCCAAAATCCCCAGCTGAGTGACCAGACCCTCAGAATCATGGCCACGACCACGAAGACCCCTATGGAAACTGATTTGACAAATCTACGATATTGGCAAGATGACCAATATGCTAACATTATTTCCAACCTGGGAACTAATCACCTAATGTGTACAAATAAAAGAAATGTGCAGCGATACTCCCAATTCCGCTTAAAAGATGGGATCCTGCAATGTAAAACAAAAGACATGGAGAACCTATGGAAAATCATGACGCCAGATAAGATTAGGATGCAACTGGTCGAACACGTCCACAAAACCTTGGGACATTATGGGCCACGGAAAACAGAGGAAGCCTTGAGATGCCAATTTTACTGGCCAGGTATGTACACACAGATTCTCACAGTGTTACGGAAATGTGCAACATGTGCCCAGACTAAGTTTCCGAACAAGTCTTATGCTGGAACTGTGAAACCCATAACTGCATCAAGGCCCAATGAGCTAGTTGCAATCGACCACTATGGCCCGTTGCCCAAATTTAGAAAGTTCCAATATTTACTCGTGACCTATGATGTTTTTTCCAAATATGTGCGAGCATATCCTGTCCGGGCTGCAGACTCAAGGAATACGATTCGGACCCTCCAAGATAAACAATTCCCTGAGGTGGGAAAACCTAATTCTATTCTATCAGATCATGGTTCAGCCTTCACCTCTAAGGAATGGAAAAGCTGGCTTTTGAAGCAACAACTCACTCATCGGTTGACATCGATTAGGAATCCCCAATCTAACCCATGCGAAAGAGTCATGAGAGAACTCAATCGTCTCTTTCGCACCTACATATCAACCAACCACCGGGATTGGGTAAATAAAACCCCCGAAATAGTTAACTGTATAAACCAGACGATAAATGAATCTACCGGTTTTACGCCCGAACGCCTTCACTATGGGAAGCCATGTCGCAACTTATTTCCAAACCTGGTGCCACTAGATGAAATAGTTATTGACCCTATTCATGACCAAGAAGCTGCTAGAAGACGGTTGGCCCAGGCAGCTGAAAATCGCATAAAGAGGGGACGGAGGCAATGTCACCAATTTCAGGAAGGCGATCAAGTATGGTTGAGATCTCCCAAGACTAGCAGTGTAGTAAAAAAGGAGTTTAAAAAATTTTTTCCCTTGTATAGTGGACCATACCTTGTTCAGAGAAGATGTCATGAAAATGCTTTTCTATTGGAAGGAGAAAATGGGTTTAATGGCATCTATAATGCACGACAATTGAAACCATACACACCACCCGATCCTCATACCAAATATTTCAGTTAATGAAAAAAACAGCAAGAAGTTGAAATAAAAATATAAAAAGGAATGAAAGATTCTTTCTTCTCCATACTAAAAACTTGATTCAAATAAGAAGGCAGTTTTGTTTTTTTTTGTCCACAAGGAGCAAAGTTTTCATGCTCATTTAGTAAGGTTGTTTTTCTCACCAACATTATATTAGACTCCAACAAAGGTATTTTTTTATTGATTTTTTTTTGATCACTTTAAGTGGGGAAGAATGAAGCAGTCAATGTCTAATCATCATTGAGCTTCATGCTTAACCATCTACACTAACCTCCTATGGGGCCTGCAATGCAGACCCCACTGTAAATATATGCCATTCACCCACACACTGTATGCATAATGATCCAAAAACATTAATAAGATATTTAGCAAAGTAAAACAGTAGGGTGAGTGATGAGTATATATATATATGAACGAAGCAATAATTTTATTTATTGCTGAATATTAGATGTTTTCTTTATATAATTGTAAATATCTTTTTATATATGTGTGTTTAATTAAACTAGTGGAATGTAATGACAAAGAAAGATGGGGAGGGCTTGAAATACTGAAATTATCTTTATCTATAGTCAGATTGTTTTCATTAATTAAAATTATAAATCTTAATTAAAATTCTCTTTTAGTTGTTTTCAAATCTCTAAAAATAGCTAAAATGGTATTTCCAGCCTTATCTGTTTTAGTTTGTTAATTAAATATTTTACTAATCAAACATGTTTTTTTTAATTAAGAGATAGCTGTGGGCAACTGAGATTGCATTCTTGGTGGGATTAAGGTGGATAAAAAAAAGGCCCATAGAACAAAAGAGTTTTTTTTTTGGAGTTGAGATTTGAGTCAGTTGAGTTGAGTTCTTTTTCAGTCAGTTACTTTGAAGGGTTTCAAGACCGTAACATTTTAAGAAGTCAAGAGAAGTTCGGTGCGATGAATTGTGAGTAGAAAAGAAGCACCTTTTTTCCTTCTTCTCTCAAAGAACTGTCTGCCTGCCACTGCCATGTTCCATCTAGCTGACCATACAACATGATTACTTCTGACTGCTGATTGCTAATGATGCCGCTATGCTGTTTTTTTTCTTAGGTAACCTTTTAACGTAGAACTGCCTTCATAAGTCAATACTTTTGTAATTTGTAATCTATAGTTCAACCTTCATATCTTAATATATATATTATTTTATAAGCTTCTGCTAAATTTTGCTTTTAAACTCTCTCTCAGTAATCTTTTATTAATATCATGTATTTTAACTTACCTTTCACGCTTAATTAAATTATATATATAAATATGGGCGATTCCATTAAGATGTTATGTATTTTGTTTAATGTATAAATATAATCTATTTTCTTTAATATGCCAAAATCGCTAAATTCGCGAGTAAGGGGGAAAATAATTGTTTTACTTGGAAAAAGGGTGGGCTTTATTTAAAACTTATCAATAAAGTTTTCTTTATATTAAATAGAAATTGCTCGCGAGTTTGGTTTCATTTTAAATTCATTATTCTTAAAGTAAATTAAAAACTTTTACTGTGGATGAATTTTGCTAAATTGGCTGCTTTGAATTTGTCTTTAAATTTCTATTTTAAAAAAAATCGTGAACCTTCACATAATTAATCCAATTCTTTTTTTTTTGCTGGTGCCTGAAGGGCGAATTCTACCAGTTAATACGTATTTGGGAATCGATTCTTTAAATATAAATGTTGTTATTCATTATGATTAGTTAAATGACTCAGAATTGAAAAATAGATTATTGCGCAAGAGGTTAGACCATTTCCAAACTTTAAATAATATTATAAAATTATATAAACGTTGCTGGCATACCTTTTCCTTTATTCTGATATTTTATCTTTTCCATTTCTTGATCGTTTTGTTATTGGAGACATCGAAAGCTTGAAGCTCCTGTCCTACTTTTCGAAATCGTTCGTAATCAGAGACTCTCTGTGGAACGTAAAGTTTAGGAGGGTTATGATATTATGTGCTGCAGAATACAGTGCATCCAGATTCTGGGCTCTCAAACCCAGACCCTCTTTCGATATCGCTCCGCCAGAATGCGCGGACATATCAACTCTAAGTTCGTTTTTCAAATATGCTTTAAAATGATAAAATATCCACAATCGCCATGAAGGCCAGATTTCTTTAACGTATGCTAGTACCGTTACTCTGCTCTTTAATTTGATCGCCGTCCGTCTAATCTTAGTAAGTCGCAATGATGTGTTAAAGATAATGATTCATTTCGTAAAATACGTTCAGTATGTTGATCTTAAAACCGCTTTCGTTTAAAAAAAGCGTTATCGATTCCCAGAGACGTAAATCAATTGGTATAATTTATTCTTGTAAATATTGCGCATTGTTTGTTTTTTATGTATACTTATTCTAAAGACGCTATGTCCTAACAATGCCTATCAAACATATGTAATGATTTTAAGATTGTAAATAAATGATTGAGACCGTACATTTATATTTATTTGTCAAAATAATATGAAATTGTATCTGTACAATTATATTTATTAAATGAGTGATAGAGGGGATTTTATACAACAAAGTCCCAAGTCTTGTAAATAAACGATATTGTCCCAAGCGTGAAACTGGTTGGTAAAATATACATGCGTTTTTTAATCTTTTGTAATATACATATGCGTTTGTGTAAGATTTATTAAAAATATCTGTTTCATGTAAATCCTGGTTTGTCGTTTTTGAAGTATTATTTTCTAGTTAATATTTAGAACTATTTTCTTTAGCTAAGAGCTTAGCATCAATAAATAACTATAATAAATGTAATTCCTGGGCTACTCCAATCTCGATCATCACCATCAGTCTGATCTTATGCTCTACCGCTTTGCTTATGGGCACGGATTTAAAATAATTTTACTGTGTCATCAGAATTGTTGTTCATTGGGTCAGAGATTCGAAGAATAGGCAAATAGGTTAGAATTCAGGATTGCTCCAGACCTGTGTATCTCGGGCATGATCGGATTCGAGGTACTTTTGCTTAAGATTTGAATCTTGTTAAGTGAGCATACTATTTTGACCGGTACA